>CM068764.1:1841028-2103840 GCA_035084275.1 Hydrolagus colliei | reverse complement strand
TCATTTTTAAAGGAATCCCATGAAATGTTATTTTGTTAACACTGGCAGGGGTTTGGCCGCTTCATCCCAGGCCTGTCTGTGGGACATTACTGCGCGCAGTTGGCTTCCGCCTTGCGCCTTCAAAATTCACTTCTATTCCATGAAGAACTTTGCGACGTTGAGAAGACGTGATAAGGCGCTATAACAAATACAAGGAATATTGTTGTGATATTGTTCACGTTATTTTGTTGCATGTTTGTCCAGTACAGAAAGCAGGAATCAGAGCAAGTATCTTGCAGTGGATACATAATTGACTGACCGACAGAACTCTCAAGGGTTTATCATACGACTGGGAGAATATCACCAAGGGAGTTCCACAAGAGTCTGTTTTGGGACCTCCTTTGTTTAACAGTTTCATAAATGACCTGGAGCTAGAAGTCACACACACAGTAGCCACATTTGCAGATAACACAAAGTTAATGAATGTGGTAGACTGCAAAGATAATAATAATTCTTGCATTTGATATAGTGCTTTTCACGTATTCTAGACATCTCAAAACACTTTCCAGGATATACGGTAAAGTGAATTGACTATATATTGGAATACAGTACTGTATGTAGTTCTGGTCACCACAATATAAAAAGAATGTTGCACCAATTCAGAGGATACAGAGGAGGGAACCAAAATCATGGAGGGGATGAAGGGACTGGACTATGAGAGCAAGTTTACACTGGAGAACAGAACGTTGAGGAGTGATATGATTACTTTTTTTAGGATTCTGAACAGACTAGATAATGTAGGCCATGACAAGCTGTTTGATCTTACACTGAACAGTTAGAGCCAGAGGATATGGCCTGCGATACGAAGAGGAATTGTAAAATCCAACTTACTTATGGTCATTGGTTTTCATAACAGTCATAACAAGCCATCGCAACATTCTCAATCTTCGTCTACAAGGTAGAAATCAGAATATTTTGTACCTCATGGGGGATCGTTGATGGATTCCACATAAAGCTATAACTGTTGAGTTCATAAGAACATGAGAAATGCTAGACAAAAAAAGACCAAGATCCATCCAGTCTACCTTCTACCTACCCGCCGATCGCTTGCACATATGTCCTGAACTACCTATATACTGCATCCCATAATGTTACTTCCTAAACAAAAACTATCAAATCTGTATTTGAAAGAACCACCATTTCCTGCTTCAACAGTCTCCCTGGGGAGCCTGCTCCACAAGTTCACTAATCGCTAACTGAAATAGTGTTCGAGTAGATGTGTTCTGAATTGATCCCTCTTCAATTGCAGGCTGTGTTATTATTCTGGACAAGTTGAAACAACCTGTCATGATCCATATTGTTTTGCCCCTTTAGAATCTTAAAGATAGTAATCATGTCCCCTCTCAATCTTCTCTTTTTCAGTGTGAACTTGGCCAATTTACTTAGCAGCTCCTCATTACCTAGTCCTCCCATTCCCTCAATCATTTTGGTTGCCCTCCTCTGTATCTGCTTGATTTATTTCATATCCTTTTTGTGCTGCGGCGACCAGAACTGTACACAGTACTGTACTCTCAGTAAGGTCTCACCAATGATTTATACAATAGCAGATTACCCCACTATTTCAGCTTGCTATTGATCTTCCAGAAATATACCAACATCTGGTTTGCTTTACTCACTGCCACAGTTCATCCCTCTTGCAGAACAACCTCACACATTTTTCCAGTATGCATGGAACTCGCAACTGAGGTTGATGAGACTGATTTTCACAGCCTTTCGGTAAACATAAGAGCTATCGGATGAGCTCAGCACTGGATCTGCTGATTTTCAGGGCTTGAGGTCCAGGGTCCAACTTATCAACAATCCGATGGAGGTGTTGAATGCGCAGCAACCAAAAGATCTTCAGTTGGAGACGTGTGATTGAACATAAGGGTGACTCTTCATTCCTCTCAATGAAGAGTGAGATTCATGAAAACCTATGGAAAACTTTTTTCTACGGATTGTTTTCCGAAATTAAATGACTTTGCACTGAAGATGTGTTCCATGTTTGCAAGCACGTATATTTATAAAAGCATGTTTTCTTAAATGAAACATGTTGAGTCAAAACTTCACAGCAGACTCGATAGCGATGCCCTTGTGTTGGGATTTTTGATCCTGAGGTTCGAAATATGATTCGACAATCAAATATGGTGAAGGTAAAGTTTATTATAAACAGAGTGGGTACAACATGCATTAAGTTTTATAACATAGATGACTAATGAATTATCCTACCAGTTCCAGCCATCAGCCACAGGACACCACCTTCTCCTTTACTCTGGAGCTCTCAACCTTCATCTCTCTGTCTCTCCGTTCTTCTAACCTCTCCTTCCCCGAGTCGGGACAATTATACTCTTTTTCCAAGAGCTCCTTTCCTAGAGCCCCCTCCCCACTTCTGGTACTGTCATGTACTCGAGTTAATCAATCATTGGCTTAGTGCCAGCCTGACTGCGGCAAAGCGAAGCCAAGACGATATCTCCATCTCTTTTGTGGACTCAACGCAACTCGTAAGTACGGTCTTTCATACAAATTGGTTGGCGGGTGTCGGCTCGGGCACTTTTCAGTGTTAAAAAAGCATTGTCAACATTAAAAAAAGCAACCAAAAAAAACATTCTGATGAGGCTTCGCGACCCAACTGAGGTTGGGTCGCGAAGCCTGATTTGTGTCAGATCCCGAGATTGGGAACCACAAGCTCAAGCAGCTTGCTCATTAGCTCATGACTTTTGAGGGTTGCCTTCTGTTGTTTGGCAGCTCCAGTCAGAATCTGGAGACTTATTGCTGAGCTAGACTCTAGTATGGACTCTAGTCTTGGACCGGAACCTCTATGGGATTTGCGTGTCTGCTGTTATTGGTAGATAAATAGTGGCTTCCTGCCCCTTTCCAAGGCTATCCTGTTATTCCTTCTAACCAGAGAGAACCAAATGTTCTTTGTCCCGTGACTGTCAGCAGTTTATACCTTTATATTCCTCCATTCATGCTCCATTATTCATATACTATAATTTCTATATTCTACCAGTCCCCACCTTCAGGGTGAAAGCGCAGCTTGATCCCTCACAGTGGTTGAATGAACTCTGACAATTCCATGTTACACAAGCGGCAACAGTTACTGTGGCCTAAGTGACGCAGGTAGCAGATTAGAGCATAACAATACACTGTAACAATACATTATATAATTAAAAATGCATAAGATGCCAACCGGGCCCAAGGGCTCTCACCTGCATTCATAGAATCATAGAAAGTTATGGCACAAAAGGAGGCCATTCGGCCCATCTAGTCTGTGCCGGCTCTTTGAAAAGAGCAACTCAATCCCACTGCCCAGCTCTCTCACCATAACCTAACAGACCTGTTCTCCCTAAATAAAGATCTAATTCTCTTTTAAAAGCTGTTATCGAATCGGCCTCCACCACCTTTTCAGGCAATGCATTCCAGATTCGAACAACCCGCTGAGTGAAAACATTTCTCCTCAGCTCCCCTCTGTTTTGAAATTGTTTTAAATCTGTGACCACGAGTCACAGATTCGTCCACCAGTGGAAACAGTTTTTCCTTATTCACCCTTTCGAATCCCCTCATGATTTTATAAACCTCTATTAGGTCTCCTCTCAACCTTCTCTGTTCTAAAGAGAATAAACCTAGCCTATCTAGCCTTTCCCCATAACTGAAGTCCCTCAATCCTGGTACCATTCTAGTAAACCTTCTTTGCACCATTTCCAATGCCTTAACATTCTTTTTATAGTGTAATGACCAGAATTGGACACAGTACTCCAGCTGAGGCCTAACCAAAGTTTAATAGAGGTTAGTCAGCACTTCCTGACTTTTGTACTCTATACCCCTATTTATAAATAGTATCCCATATGCCTTCTTAACGGCTTTGTCAACCTGTCCTGCCACCTTCAAAGAGTCACTAACACAAATCCCCAGGTCTCTCTATTCCCTCACACCCCTTAAAATTGTACTATCTAGCCTATATTGCCGGCCCCTCATTTCTTCTCCCAAAATGTATCACCTCACACTTCTCTGCATTAAACTTCATCTGCCATGTGTCTGCCCACTTTACCATTTTATCTATATCTTCATTGTATATATTCTGTCACCAGCTCTAGCTGTGCCTAGCTGGGTAATGCCTTATTTTGCTGCCAAATCTGGAGTAAATATTTGCGGGAGGTGTGTTCACGTATCAATATGATCTGTAAATCTAAGGATAGTGGGGAAATGGGATGCCCCAACCTTACCATAGCAGCCAAAGCTTGTTGTGTCATGTCCCCCTTCATGCGTGAGTGTGTTATTTGAGTCCAGGACTCGAGTCCTACAGCCCTGGTATATATATATATATATATATATCATATATATATATATATATATATCATATATATATATATATATGTGTAGGTAAAGTCAGTATATTTTTGATTTGACTCGGACTCGGACATTAAAAAGTGGTAGGGACTCGGATTCGGACTCGGACTCGGACACCAGGGATTCGGATGAGGAGGACTCGACTACAGCCCTTATACAGCCAACAAAGGCAAAGGCAATCCCACTGCTCCCCTTCTTCAAATAGCAAAGAATGAGAAGAGAAAACATCCAAACAATAAAGCTGTATGAAAAACACTAAACATACAAAACTTTACCACTTGTTGAGCCCCATGTTGGGCACCAATTTGTTCAGATTTCCGATCCCGAGGTTCAAAATATGATTCTACAATCCAATACGGAGTTTATTATAAAGTTTATTATACACAGAGTGGGTACAACATACATTAAGTTTTATAACATAGATGTCTAATGAATTACGCTACCAGATCTAGCCATCAGTCACAGGATACCATCTTCTCCTCTACTCTGGAACTCTCGACTTCTCTGTTGACTTAAGCGGATATCCATCTCTTATCTGCATCCAGTGATGGTACCCCAATCCTTTAGCTCAAACATCTTGCTCATTAGCTCATGATTTTTAGAGGGTTGCCTTCTGTTGTTTGGCAGCTCCTGTCAGAATCTGGAAACTTATTGCTGAGCTAAACTCTAGTATGGTCGGTACCTTGGACCAGTATCTCTATGGGGATTGTGTGTCTGCTGTTATTGATAGATTGGTACCAGGATTGAGGGACTTCAGTTATGGGGAAAGGCTAGATAGGCTAGGTTTATTCTCTTTGGAACAGAGAAGGTTGGGAGGAGACCTAATAGAGGTTTATAAAATCATGAGGGCATTCGATAGGGTGAACAAGGAAAAGCTGTTTCCACCGGTGGGCGAATCTGTGACTGGTTTCAAAATAGTTTCAAAACGAAGCAGAGGGGAGCTGAGGAGAAATGTTTTCACTCAGCGGGTTGTTCGAATCTGGAATGCATTGCCTGAAAAGCTGTTATCGAATCGGTGGAAGCCGATTCGATAACAGCTTTTAAAAGAGAATTAGATCTTTATTTAGGGAGAACAGATCTGTTAGGTTATGGTGAGAGCTGGGCTGTGGGTTTAAGTTGCTCGTTTCAAAGAGCCGGCACAGACTAGATGGGCCGAATGGTCTCCTTTTGTGCCGTAAAATTCTATGATAAGTGAGGCTTCCTGCCCCTTTCCAAGGCTATCCTGTTATTTCTTCTAACCAGAGAGAACCAGATATTCTTTGACTTTCAGCAGTTTACACCTTTATATTTGGCCGCTATTGCTTGATTATTAATATACTAGAATTTCCATATTCTAACACTTGGTTGAAGTTGGATTAACGCTCTGGTTCACAAGAAGTAATTCCCACAGTGTTCACACTGTGGTCCTGCAAGTTATTAAATAGAGTATGTTAAGTAAAATATTTAGATTATATGTAAATTTTGGTGTATTTTATAAAAACAAGTATATTATTATTTGGAATTATTACATTCAAAATATTGTCAATCAAAACTATCTTTATTATGTTCCTTTATTACTCTGGCAATTAGGCATGAATCCGTTTGAGTGTTCTCTGTTGGGGCCTCCATGTGCTGAGTTGCTATCATGTGTTTTGATTTTAAAATATTACAAAATATTGTTGCATTTATTTCCATTTGAGATAATTATTAAATAATAGTCGCATTATTTGTGCGACTATTATTTAGTCGCACAAATGGTGCCAGAGGACTGGAGGATAGCTAATGTTACTCCCTTGTATAAAAAGGGGCAGAAGGACAAGCCTGGTAACTACAGACCAGTCAGTCTAACGTCGGTAGTGGGCAAACTTCTAGAGTCCATAATCAGGGACAAGGTAGATCTTCACTTAGAAAGATATAGGCTAATAAAGGACAGTCAACATGGATTTGTTAAAGGCAAATCTTGCCTTACAAATCTGATAGAATTTTTTGATGAGGTAACGGAATGGGTGGATAATGGTAGCGCAGTTGATGTAGTTTACATGGACTTTCAAAAGGCATTTGACAAAGTGCCACATGAGAGACTTATTATGAAATTAAAGGCCCATGGCGTAAAAGGGACAGTGGCAGCGTGGATCCACAACTGGCTGCGAGACAGAAAGCAGAGAGTTGTAGTGAGCGGCTGTTTTTCAGATTGGAGGGAAGTGAGCAGTGGTGTGCCACAGGGATCAGTTTTGGGACCATTGCTGTTTGTAATCTACATCAATGATCTGGACTTGGGTGTACGGAGTACAGTTTCCAAGTTTGCAGATGACACTAAGTTAGGGAGAATAGTAAACAGTGAGGAGGATAGTAGCCATCTGCAAGAGGATATAGACAAATTGGTAAAGTGGGCAGACACATGGCAGATGAAGTTTAATGCAGAGAAGTGTGAGGTGATGCATTTTGGGAGAAGAAATGAAGGGAGGCAATATAGGCTAGATAGTAAAATTTTAAATGGTGTGAAGGAACAGAGAGACCTGGGGATTTGTGTTAGTGACTCGTTGAAGGTGGCAGGACAGGTAGACAAGGCTGTTAAGAAGGCATATGGGATACTAGGCTTTATAAATAGGGGTATAGAGTACAAAAGTCAGGAAGTGCTGACTAACCTCTATAGGACTTTGGTGAGGCCTCAGCTGGAATACTGTGTTCAATTCTGGTCACCACACTACAGAAAGGATGTGAAGGCATTGGAAAGGGTACAACGAAGATTTACTAGGATGGTGCCAGGATTGAGGGACTTCAGCTATGAGGAGAGGCTAGATAGGCTAGGGTTATTCTCTCTGGAGCAGAGAAGATTGAGGGGAGACCTAATAGAGGTTTATAACATCATGAGGGGTTTCGACAGGGCAAATAGAGAAAAACTATTTCCACTCGTGGGTGAATCTGTGACTCGTGGTCACAGATTTAAAATAGTTTCAAGGCGCAGTAGAGGGGAGCTGAGGAGAAATTTTTTCACTCAGCGAGTTGTTCGAATCTGGAATGCATTGCCTGAAAAGGTGGTGGAGGCTGATTCGATAACAACTTTTAAAAGGGAATTAGATCTTTATTTAGGGAGAACGGGTCTATTAGGCTATGGAGAGCGGGCAGGACAGTGGGATTGAATCGCTCTTTTCAAAGAGCCGGCACAGACTAGATGGGCCGAATGGCCTCCTTTTGTGCCGTAAAATTCTATGATTCTATGATTCTATGATCATTTCAAACGTAGTGTATATGATTGTTTAGGTTTCTGGAAGGGAATAACAAGATGTGGCTTGCGGACGTCTCTCTTATGAAATTCGGTCCTTGACACCAATACGGTTAGACCACCCTGCTTTAAGTACATAAATAAGTCATTAAGTACATGGCCTCCTTTAAGTTTAAGCGGCAGCATTGAGAGAGCGTGAAGCTGTCTGTAGGGTCTGTCACACACATCAACCACAACTAATGAACAAATTGACCACCAATAAATCACTGTCAGTCAGCGACTGGTTTACTCTGAACTACAAACCCCAGCATGCCTGGCAGCTCAAAGGCATGCTGGGAGATGTAGTGTCCCACCATATGTCCGTGTTCACCAAGGTCACTGAATTAATGACTATTTTATGGGGCAACTGTCCCTCCTTCACACCACAGGCTTTCAGGGGTATGGTTCGGGATCCTCCTCCATGTGAAGGGCACTCTGTAAATGCCAGTTGTTGTAGTCTGTGTGTACTGCGTGACTTGTGATTGACTGAATGTTTTGGGATAGTGTTATTTGAGGTACCCAAGTTTCTGGATACACGCTTTTTGGGGTGTTTTTGTCCCACGACTGTTCATGGGTTGTTGCTGTGTGCAATTGGCTGCCGTGTTTCACCCGCAAAATACAGTCACTGCACTTTACAATATATAGTTTGAGACATTATTATAATAATAATCTTTGCATTTGATGCAGCGCTCTTCACATTCCAGACAACAACAAAATCACATTTGTAGAGCGCCTTTCACGTTGGGAGGATGTCCCAAGGTGCTGAACGGGGGTGGGGTGGGGTGAGAGGAAAGGGTGGGGGGGAAGGAAAGTAGGAATGGGAGGAGTTAGCAGAAAGCACTGTCGAAGAGGAAGGTCTAGACCAGCCTTGAAGGAGGAAAGGGCGGAAGCGAAGCGACTGGATTGCGGGATGGAATTCCAGAGTGTGGGGGCAGAGAGGCTGAAAGCCCGGCCACCAATGGTAGGGCGGGGGACATGGAGTAGGCCAGAGCCCTCTGAATGGAGGGGTCAGGCAGGCTGACAGGGAGACAGCGGGTCAGAGAGATAGGTGGGATAAGGCCGTGAATGGCCTTCAAGATGAGGACGAGGATCTTGAATTCGATCCTCTGGGGGATGGGAAGCCAGTGGAGATGGGTGAGGGTGGGAGTGATGTGGTCCCGGAGCCTAGTGCGGGAGAGTACACGAGTCGCAGAGTTCTGAATAATCTGCAGTTTGTGAATCGAGGAGCTGGGAAGGCCGACAAGGAGAGTTCCCTTAGTCGAGCCTTGATGTGATGTTTGCGTGCACGAGTGTTTCGGCAGCGTGGGTGGGGGGATGAGGCAGTGGTGGAGTCTGGCAATATTGCGGAGATGGTGGAAGGTATTGGTGCGGAATTGGGGACGAAGGACAGTTCGGGGTCAAACAAGACGCCCAGATTCCTGACTGGCTTCGAGAGATGGAGAGTCCAGCCTTGAATGCTGATGTTGCCAGCGCCTGAGATGCAGAGGCGCTAACGCGAACCAATCAGGAGGGCCTCTGTCTTTTTGATGTTTAGTTGGAGGAAGTTGTCCCTCGTCCAGGACTCCATGTCGGACAGACACACAGTCAGAACACCAGTACAATAACAACAACAACAAATTACATTTATGGAGCGCCTTTCACGTCGGGAGGACGTCCCAAGGCGCTGCACAGGAGGCGTGTGACCCGAGCTGGGAGGGGGGTGTTTGGGAAGGGGTGAAACACGAAGGGGAGGTAAAAGAGTTCGGGGTGGAACAAAAGGCACGATCGAAGAGGAAAGTCTTCAAACCGGCCTTGAAAGAGGAAAGGGAAGAAACGAAACGGAGGGATTGGGGGATGGCATTCCATAGGGTGGGAGCGGAGAAACTGAAGGCCCGGCCTCCGATGGTGGGGCGGTTCGGGCGGGGGGCTTGGAGCAGGCCAAGTCCTGTTGAACGGAGGGTCCAGGTGGGCGTGTAGGGGGAGAGTAGATTGGTTAAATAGGGCGGGGCAAGGCCGTGTAAGGCCTTGTAGGTGAGGACGAGGATCTTGAACTCGATCCTCTGGAGGATGGGGAACCAGTGGAGACGGGCGAGGGTGGGGGTTATGTGGTCATGGAGGCGGGTGCGGGATAATACACGGGCTGCAGAGTTTTGGATGACCTGCAGCCTGTGAATGGAGGAACTGGGGAGGCTGACGAGGAGAGAGTTTCCGTAGTCCAGCCGTGAGGTGATGTATGCGTGCACGAGTGTTTCGGCAGCGCGGGGGGTAAGATAGTTGCGGAGCCTGGCAATATTGCGCAGGTGGAAATAAGCGGTGCCGGTCAAGGCGCGGATGTGGGGGAGGAAGGAAAGTTTTTGATCGAACATGATGCCGAGGTTCCTGATTGGCTTTGTGAGGTGGAGAGTGCAGCCTTGGATGTTGAGGCTGGCAGCGCCCGATGTTCGGAGGCGCTGGCTTGAGCCAATCAGGAGGGCCTCGGTCTTACTCACGTTCAATTGCAAAAAGTTGTCCCTCATCCACGACTCGATGTCGGACAGACATGCTGTCAGAACATCGATGGTCTGGGGTTGAGGGATGAGGCAGAAACGTACAACTGGGTGTCGTCCACATACATGTGGAAATTTACCCCATGTTTGCGGATGACGTCGCCCAGAGGGAGCGTGTAAAGGGTGAAAAGGAGGGGACCGAGGACAGAGCCCTGAGGGACGCCGTGAGAAACTGTGCGGGGTTTTGAAGAAAAACCGTTGGAAGAAACAAAATGTAAACGGTGGGTCAAATAAGAATGGAACCAGTCAAGGACTGTGCCTTGAAGGTTGAGGTGGGAGGAAAGACGTTGAAGGAGGATGGTGTGATCGACTGTGTCGAACGCAGCAGACAGGTCAAGGAGGACGAGGAGGCAGAGGGAGCCCTGGTCACAGGCAGTTAGGATGTCATTTGTGACCTTAACCAGGGCAGTTTCCGTGCTGTGGATAGGGCGGAAACCTAAAAAGTGAGTGAGTTGAAAGAGCGGAGCTGGGAGGCAACCACTCTTTCAAGGACCTTGGATAGAAATGGGAGGTTGGAGATGGGTCGATAACGTGATGGTTGCGACGCGTCAAGGGAGGGTTTCTTCAGGATAGGGGTGATGGTGGCTGTTTTAAGGGAGGTAGGGACGGTGCCTGAGGAGAGGGAAAGGTTAATGGTGTCAGAAATGAGTGGGGCTAACAAATGGAGCTGGGTGCGGGGGAGGGGGTGTTGAGTGTGGAAGTGAAACAGTAGTGCTGGAGTTGAGGGTGGAAGTGGAAAGGTAGAGTTGGATGTCATCCGCTTACACGTGGAGATTTACCCCACATCTCCGGATGATGTCACCCAATGGGAGCATGTAGAGAGAAAAGGGGGCCAAGGACAGAGCCTTAAGGAACGCCGCATGAGACTGTGCGAGGGCTAGAGGAAAAAACTGTTGGGAGACAAAATGAAGGCGGTGTGAGAGGTACGACCAGAACCAATCAAAGACAGAGCCTTGGGAGGTTGAGGTGGGAGAGGCGGTGGAGGAGGATTGCGTGGTCTATGGTACCAAAGGCAACAGATAAATCAAGGAGGACGAGGAGGCAGAGGGATCCCTGGTTGCAAATGGTCAGGATATCGTTTGTGACTTTGACCAGAGCAGTTTGTGTGCTGTGGGCAGCACAGAAATCCGATTGGAGAGATTCATAGCCAGTGGGTTGTGAGGAAAGAGCGGAGCTGGGAGTTAACCACTCTTTCGAAGATCTTGGACAGGAAAGGGAGGTTGGAGATGGGCTGATAGCTTGAGAGCTGCGACACATCAAGGGAAGTTTTCTTTAGGATGGGGTTGATAGTGGCAGTTTTGAGGGGAGTGGGAACGGTTCCAGATGAAAGGGACGGCTTGATGGTGTCGCCTCAAGATGTTTCACAGAATATACTGTAACGTGAATTGATTGTATATTTGTGGGAGAAACACAGCAGCCAATTGTGCACAGCAGTGTCCCGCAAACAGCCATGGATTGAAATGATATTATTTATTAAGTTATTATGATGTTTTGCAGCAATGTGATAAGGCACCATGTTGAACGCAAGGATTATTTTATTATTTCCTCCTCTTTTTCCTCTTTCTCTGCCCGGGCTCTGAAAGTGTGTGCAAAGTCACTCCCACCCCCTCCTCCCTCTGCTGGAATTCTGGTTCCTCCTGCAAGATCACTTCCTGGTCTCCGGCTTCTCTCGCCTCCTCATCTTCTCCACCTTTGGCTCCTTTTCTCTTCCTTTTCTTACTGCGAGGTTTGTCCTCAGGGATGGGGGGAGGGGAGGTCTGGGGTCCACTCTCCGCCCCCACCAGGAAATCCCGCTCCTGCTCAGCCAGACGCGCCAATTTCGCGTTCATAGTGAGGCCATAGCGAGCACCCCTAGAAGGTAGCAGACAAGAGAGGATTAAAGCTCATTGCTGTGGATTCCTGTAGTTTACTGGTTCACGTGCCTGTCTCAAAAGTAAGAGGACCTAGATTCAATTCCTGGGAGGGGCGAAACCTTAGGCAAGTTTCCTTAGTTCACACGCCTTTGCTTACCTAGCAGTAAGTAGGTACCTGGTTGTTATTCGATTGGTGGATTACTTTTGATCTGATTATTGATGGTAATAATCCCTTCAAAATAAATCATTCAGACACTCATTCTACACAGGTGGCAACTCAACTGTGTGCAATTGATTGCTACATTTTGCCCACAAACATAGTCAATTCACTTTACAGTATGTTCTGTGAAGTGCTTTGATACCATGAAGACATGATAAGGTGTTGAATCAAATGTAAGAATTATTATTATTAATTATTATGAAACATCTGCCATGTTTGAACTTTCAATTATTTGTTTATGTTTGGTTGGCCAGGTGTCTGACACATGCGGAAACCCATCACTGTGCTTAACAGTCTCCAAACCAAACTGAGAATTCAATCCATCCCATTTACACTTGGAAAGATGGAGCTGTTGGAATAGAACGCGCACTATCTCCCTGGAGGGATGCCTCCTGCTTACCTCATTCTGGAAAGTATGAGGTTCAGGTTGGGAGGAGCCAAGGCTTGGGGGACCCCAGAGTGTGTGTTGGGGTAACCAGCTAAACCCACATAGCTATTAATAGCCCTGTACGGCAAGCTTTCCCGCCCCTTGTCCAGCTAGGACCACCCTACCCGTTTGTCAGGGCTTTGCCTTACAGGGCTAACAGGAACTGAGTAGGATAATTCCATGCCACCGGAGACTGTTCTGCCTTCCAGATCCTGCTGATGAGCCAGAGTGCTGTGCTATCACTCAGCAATGCCCTGGAATACTGCGGACCCGCTTGGCTCAGGAACCGAGCCACCTCCAAAGGAACTCCCAGTTATATTCAGCCGCTGTGTTATGATCTCGGCCCCCACGGGGGTCAGCAGGCTCCGTTCTGTGAGAGTTAATGTTCACTAACGAACAACCCTTTACTGGGTGTCACTCACTTGTGGGCAGTGCGTCCCCCACAGACTCTGACCAGCTCCTCGTCCGTCAGCCTGTGGCAAACACATAGTGTTAATCACTTAACATTCCTCACATGCGTGTGTACATCACGAACACACATTACCCCACATAGAGTCCTTCATATACACATACACACCATCTCTCTCACACACACACAGGTCCTCTCTCTCTCTCTCTCTCTCACACACACACAGCGTCTCTCATACATACAATGTCTCACACACACACGCAGAGCGTCAATCACTGTCACACACACACATTACATTTGTATAGTGCTTTTCATTCGGGAGCATATCCCAACCTATGTCACACGCAGTATCTCTCACACATACGCAGTCACACCTACCTATCACAGAGAGTATCACACAGCATCAGTCACACATACAGAACATCACACGTATACACACGGCATCTCACACATAAGTACAGTGAGTCACTGTCACACACATCACCACAACAACAAGATGACATTTGTATGGCACCTTTCACGTTGGGAAGATAACCTATGTCACCCCTGTGCCTCACACGCACCTACATACAGTGTCACACATACGCGCACACAAAGTGTCTCACACACAAACATACAGCATCACACACAGCGTCACACACAGCGTCAGATGCTGTCACACACAAACACATAAATACACAGCGCCTCCCACAAGTGTCACACATACACACACAGTGTTAGTGACTGTATCACACACATAGTATCCCACACACAGAGGTATCACACATACAGAATGTCTCACACACACCACACAGTGTCAGGGACGTCCCCCCAACGTGAAAGCCACTATACAAATGTCATTTTGTTGTTGTTGTCAAGACATACACAAATGGGATCATTAACCAACACATACAAATACACACAGTGTCAGTCACTAACACGTCAGGCGCGCACACCCCCCCTGAGCTGACATTCTAACTCACTCTCACCTCCCAACCGAGGACAGATCCAGACGTTCATCCTCATCACTGTCACTGTCTGAGCTCTCCCGCTCCTGCTCACCACTAGAGGGCAATGTTCCTGCCTGAAACACAGCCCAGGGGCAACAGCAACTCATTTAATATCGCTCATATAATAAATCCGGACAATATCACTTATATAATAAACCCTGAGAATAACACTCATATTATAAACCCTGATAATAGCACTCATAGAAGCTTACATCACAAGAGGAGTCCATTCGGCCCATCGAGTCTGTGCCGGCTCTTTAAAAAGAGCAATTCAATCCCACTCCCCAGCTCTCTCCCCATAACCGCGCAACAACAATAACAACAAAATTACATTTATAGAGCGCCTTTCACGTCGGGAGGACGTCCCAATGGGCAAACTTGTCCTCCCCAAATAAATGTCTACCTCTCTTTTAAAAGCTGGTATCGAATCGGCCTCCACCACCTTTTCAGGCAATGCATTCCAGATTCGAACAACTCACTGAGTGAAAACATTTCTCCTCACCTCCCCTCTGCTTCTTTTAGAAACTATTTTAAATCTGTGACCTCGAGTCACTGACACAACCACCAATTGAAACAGTTTTTCCCTGTTTACTCTATCGAATCCCTTCATAATCTTGAAAATCTCTATTACGTCTCCTCGTAACCTTCTCTGCTCCAATGAGAATAAACTTCTCTAGCCTTTCCTCATAACTGAAGTCCCTCATTCCTGGCACCATCCTAGTAAATCTCCTCTGCACCCTTTCCAATGCCCTAACATCCTTCCTAAAATGTGGTGACCAGAATTGAACACAGTCCTCTAGCTGAGGATTAACCAAAGTTTTATAGAGATTAGTCAGACCTTCCTGACTTTTGCACTCTATGCCCTTATTTATATGCCCCTTATCTACCTGTCCTGCCACCTTCAAAGATTCACTTACATAAACCCCCAGGTCTCTCTATTCCTTCAAAGCTCTTAAAATTGTACTATCTAGCCTATATTACCTCCCCTCATTTCTCCTCCCAAAATGCATCACCTCAGATTTCTCTACATTAAATTTCATCTGCCATGTGTCTGCCCATTTCACCATTCGATCTAATCTTCTTGCAGATGGCTACTATCCTCCTCACTATTTACTATTTTTCCTAACTTTGTGTCATCTGCAAACTTGGAAATGGTATTCCCTATACCCAAGTCCAGATCATTAATATAAATTAAAAAGAGCAGTTGTCCCAATACTGATCCCTGGGGGACACCACTGTACACTCCCTCCAGTCAGAAAAGCAGGCGTTTCTGTCTCCCAGCCAGTTCTGGATCCATGCTGCCACTGTACCTTTAACACAGTGGGCCTCTATTTTCTTTATAAGCCTTTTATGTGGCACTTTGTCAAATACCTCTTAAAAGTCCATATAAACAACATCAACTGCACTTCCCTCATCCACCCATTCCATTACCTCATCAAAAAACTCTTTTTTCAGATTTGTCACACAAGATTTGTCTTTAGCAAATCCATTTGGCTCCTTTATTATCTTTCTAAGTGAAGATCTATCTTGTCCCTGATTATAATCTCTAGAAGTTTCCCCATTACTGATGTTAGACTGACTGGCCTGTAGTTCCCAGGTTTGTCCTTCTGCTCCTTTTTGTACAGGGGAGTAACGTTAGCAACCTTCCAGGCCTCTGGCACCACCCCTGTGTCCAAGAAAGATTGAAAGATTGTGGCCAGAGCCTCTGCTATTTGCACCCGTACTTCCCTTAGTAACCTAGGATGCATCCCATCCTGACTGGGCGACTTATCTACCTTGAGCGCCGTCAACGTTTTTTAGTACTTATTCTGTTTATACTAATCCTGTCCATTTCCTCTACCCTCTCCTCCAATACTGTAGCATTGGCTGCATCTTCTTCTTTTGTGAACACAGAGGCAAAGTACTCATTCAGTACTCTACAATAAGATTTCCTCCTTGGCCCCTAATTGGCCCCACCCTACCTTTGACTATATAGTAAACCCTGATAATAGCACTCATATAATAAACCAGATAATAGCACACATATAATAAACGCTGATAATGACCCCCCCCCAAATATAATAATAATCCTTACATTTGTTATAAGCATTTCTCAAAGTGCTTCAAAAAATCTATTTAAACTTCCTACTCCCATTAATTACACCTTGTCACCCCGACATGAAAGGCGCCCTATAAATGTAATTTTGTTGTTGTACACCATTCCTTGCCAGGCTCCACTGGCTCCTCATCACAGAACAGATCGATTTCAAGATCCTCTTACTCCTTCTATAAATCGTTTAATTATTTACGATAATCCTTGCGTTTGATGTAGCACCTGATCACATTGTCGAGATGTCTCAAAGTGCTTCATAGAATATAATGTGAAATGGATTGACTGTATTTTGTGGGTGAAATGCGGCAGTGTACATTGGTGTCCCACACACAGTTGAGGAATGAGTGAACACATTGTTTTTGGAGGTCGACAATCCATCAATCGGGTTCCCACTTACTCCTAGGTAAACAGAGGAGTGTGGAGTAAGCAAACTTGTTTAAGGCTTTGCCCTGTCCTCTTGCTTACGAGACAAGTGCGATAACCACGAAGATACAGAATTCCAGACCCAGATACAACAATCCATGGAACTGACACAGCAACTTTCACACCAGGAGGACATCTCAAAGTGCTTCACAGGAAACTTCGTAAAGAAACTAGCACGGACGAAGAGTGAGGGTTAACGTCCCATCCGAAATGTTACTTTAGATGTATTTTGCTCACAAAATACACAGCCATTACACTTTACAGATGCCTCAATTATGCGATCAGGCGTTATATCAAATATCAAGGATTAGTATTACTATCTTAAAAGAAAAAAAACTCACCTTGATGAAACGCCCATACAACAGGTTGTTGCAGAATTGAGCTTTCCGTGGTTTCCTGTTTGTGATCGGAGCCTCGACCCGTGAGAGATGTTTGACCTGTACCTCGTCCTGCCAACAGCAATAGACCCTCACGTTAAAAGGCAAATCAGTGAGAGGGACAGGCCAGAAAAGAGACAGGTGAATGGTGTGAGAGACACAGCTGGCAGAGAGACAAATACACACAGGAGACCGTGTGAGATACATACACACAGGCAGCAGATATACACAGGTGCAGAGAAAGAGAGAGAGAGGCACACACACACTGCCCACGCACACACACGGGTGGGCAAAGAGAGAAACACATGCATACAACAGGCAGAGAGACAAGCGGGCAGAGAGACACAGGTGGGCAGAGAGAAAGAGAAAGAGGTGGCAGAGAGAGACAAAGACAGATGGGCAGAGAGACAGAGAGAGACACACACAGTGAGCAGAGAGAGACAGAGGGTGGAGAGTTACTCACAGGCGGATGGAGACACAGTGAGACAGACAGACGGAGATTCAGTGACAGAGACACAGTGACAGATATGGTGATATAGACAGACAGAGACACAGTGACAGACAAAGACCTCCCAGGCCATTGCCTGCGGACACACAGTGACCCTCACCTGATGGGTTTGCACCAGCATCTTGGCCGAGGCCGTGTTAAACACGTGATCCCACCAGTGAAAGGAGAACTGCTCCCCAGGGTGGTGCCCAACCTGCAACAGGGTCAGACAGTAACAGTCACCTCCCCAGGCGTCAGCGCCATCCACCAAACCCTCCCCTCAATTCCCAGCCCCCTCCCTCCCCCAACACTTCAATTCCCTCCAGCAGCAACAACAACAACAAAATTGCATTTGTATAGCGCCTTTCATGTCAGGAGGACATCCCAAGACAGTCATTGTTTCAGACCCGAGCTGAGGTCGGGGATGGGGAGAGTGGAGGGAAAGGGGGGGATTTGGGTGAGCGATGGGACAGTCGAAGAGGAAGGTCTTGAGGTGGGACTTGAAGGAGGCCAGGAAGGGGGCGAGGCGAAGGGACTGTGGGATAGAGTTCCAGGGGTTGGGAGCAGAGTGGCTTGAAGGCTCGTCCGCCGATGGTGGGGCAGGTGGGTCGGGGGACGTGGGGCAGGCTGGAGCAGCAACAACAACAAAATTACATTTATAGCAGTGTCCGGCAGTCACCTCACCGGGCGTGAGTGACCACTGCCAACTACGCAACCCCCTCATCAACCCCCGCCACACACCAACACCGTAAGCGAGAGAGAACACAAGGACAATAATAATAATAATCCTTGCAATTGATATAGCAGGTTATCCATCGTTGAGATGTCTCAAAATGCTTCGCAGAATATATTGTAGCGTAGTGACTGTATTTTGTGGGCGAAACGCAGCAGCCAATTGCAACCAACTGTGTCCCACAAATAGTCATTGATTGAGAGACCAATATTTTTTGAGGTATTATTACCCCCAGAAAGTGATGCGACAATCAACTATCAACCGGGTTCCTACTTACTGCTTACCTCTCACACTGCCTTCACTTTGTGTCCTCCCAACAGTTTTTCCTCCAGCCCTCGCAGTCTCATGCAGCGTTCCCCAGGGTTCTGTCCTTGGTCCCCTCCTCTTCACCCTCTACATGCTCCCCCTCTGTGACATCATCCGCAGACATGGGGTAAATTTCCACATGTATGCGGATGACACTCAACTCTATCTTTCCGCTTCCACCCTCGACTCCAGGACTACTGGTGTTCTGACTGCGTGTTTGTCCGACATTGGAGTCTTGGATGAGGGACAACTTCCTCCAATTAAATGTCAACAAGACGGAGGCCCTCCTGATTAGCTCGCATCAGCTCCTCCGCACTTCAGGCGCTGGCAACATCAGCATTCAAGTCTGCACTCTCCACCCCTCGAAGCCAGTCAGGAATCTGGGCGTCTTGTTCAACCCCAAACTGTCCTTCCTCCCTCAAATCCTCGCCATGACAGGTACAACCTTCCATCACCTCCGCAATATTGCCAGACTCCGCCACTACCTCACCCCCCCATGCTGCCGAAACACTCATCCACGCATTTATCACATCTAGGCTTGACTATGGGAACTCTTTCCTCGTCGGCCTTCCCAGCTCTTCCCTTCACAAGCTGCAGATTGGGACGTCCTCCCGACATGAAAGACACTCTATAAATGTAATTTTGTTGTTGTTGGTAAACAGAGGCGTGTGGAGTAAGGAAACTTGCCTAAGATATGGCCGCACCTGGCATCGAACCCGGGTCCTCTCTCTTGCAAGGCAAGCGTGCTAACCGCTATACAGACAGTAAAATCAGACTGGGACAGACATCTCCCTGAAGGAAAGAAGATTAATTAAGTCCCTTGGTGTAGTGGTTAAAGTGCTTGCCTAACCAGTGAATATCTTACAAATAGCCACGATGTGCACCGCTGGAGATATTTAATGTCCACCTGAACAGACAGATGGAATCTCGGTTTAACTTAATATCCGACAGTGTCTCTGACATTGCAATATCCTCCAAGCACTGCATTGGAGTGTCAGTTTAGCCTATGTGATTCCTGATGTGTGGCTTATACCCACAACTTTGAGTCAGAGGCGAGCATGGCTGATACACCCAGCTGACAATATGTGGAGTCCTGTAGCTCAATGGGTAGTGCGCTGGGATAGTTGTGGTTGAGGTGTTTTGCCCACAAAATATACATTAACTTGGCAGTATATTCAGTGAAGTGCTTTGATAAGTCTCAATGATCTAATAAGAGGCTATACAAGAAGTGTTATTATTATAATAAGTAGATTTGGATCTGAGGGAGACTCACCCCAGCATTGTCACATTTCAGTTTGACTTTGACGGCCTCACAGATCCCGTCCTCTCTCCGGCCCAGACCTTTACCTGCAACAGAGAAAATTATTGATGTTAATCATAAGAATAATCTGCGTCTTTGTTGGGAGGACGTCTCAAAGTGTTTAAATACAGTGAATCTCATTGTTTATCAAGCAGGCAGATAAGACAGTGAGAGTGGTTACACAGTTAGTCAGTTTGCTTGCGTCAGTGCTTGCCTTGGGCCTGATGCCTCCCACCTCCTCTGTGGAATACACACATTCCATATGATAACATCATATGATGACAACTAAAACTAGTGCCCTCTTTCCCTCTCGCACCTTTCCACACTCCAGAGGTTGGACAACACCATGTGGAGATAATACATCCCAACCCGCACAAGCCAACCTCTGGGTTCGGTTAGATTCAGTGGCTTCCAAACTTTAAATAGCAGCGCAGCCCCTAACTCAGCAGTTTTCATTGCGCCCCTCGCCCTTCTTCACATTGAATAATTTTCGCAAACGATAACAGCAAATTCAACATTTTCTTTACCTGTTTATAATTAATTTTAAAAAAAAGTATTATCAAAAAACATGAAATTGTTAAAAAATTTAATTAAATGAAAAAAATTATTAATATTGTGAAACCAATTACTGTACTTACACTTACAATTTACAAAACTGCATCTGACTGGTGAACTCGGGTGGGGACGAATACTGCACCAGTTGTTCAGTGGAGAGGCTGAGACTCAGTGGTGAGGGGGTAAGCACTGAGTATCGTGGTCGTTCAATGGAGAGGGTGAGGAGAGGGTGGTGGGGGGGAGGGGAGGAGAGACAGACACTCAGGCTCCATCACCAACTCCTCTGTTATTTTGGGGCTCCACCGACAAAAGACCCCCCCCCCCCCCCCCCCAGCCAACGGTATGCCTGCCCCCCCCCCCCCAAGGAAGGCGTGCCTCACAGTTTGGAAACCACTGGACGTTAGAAGGTGTGAGGCTGAGGTATGTCAGGTACAGGACAGAAAAGTTAGTGGACCAATGCGGTGAGTTCAGTTTGGGTCCAGGATAGAATTCATCACTGCAGATTGTAGCAACATAATAATTTGAAGTTCGACACCTGTAGTTAGATAATAATCCTTGCATTTGCTGTAGTGCCTTATCATGTCTTCGAGATGTCTCAAAGCGCCTCACAGAATATACCGTAAAGTGAATTGACTGTATATTTTGTGGAAAGAATCAGCAGCCAATTCTGCACAGCAGTGTCCCACAAACAGATGAAGTCCTGTAGCACAGTGGTTAGAGCAAATGCTGTGCAAGCAAGAGACCTGGGTTCGATTCCAGGTAGCACGAAACTATGGGCAAGTTTCCTTACTCTGCCTGCCTAATAATAATCTCTCAGCACAAGAATTTGGTCACTGAATCCACGGCAATTGGCTGCCGAGTTTCGCCCACAAAAATACAGTCAATTCACTTTACAGTATATCCTGTGAAGCGAATTGAGATGTCTAGAAGACGTAAAAGCGCTATATCCAATGCAAGGATTACTATTATTATTATCCAGTGCCTTGGGAGCTCCTCTTGACGTGAAAGTATAAATACGAGTGTAATTTTGTTGTGGATTCGGTGACCAATTTTTTAAAAACAATTATTTGAAAGGATATCCTACCCAGAAAAGTGATCCGCTATCGTCTAACAATCGGGTTTCTACTTACTTGGGACGTCCTCACAACAGTCGCTCTATAAAGGTAGTTTTGTTGTTGCTGATACTGCTGGTATTTATTATAGGTTTTTTGGGGCCGGGTTATTAATAGGCTTGTGGAGTAGGGAAACATACACAAGGTTTCACCCTGAGTTGCCTGGATTCGAAACACAGTGCTCACGCTTGGAGGGCGAGTGCTCTAACCACTGAGCTACAGGACTCCATATTACTATCATCTATCTTTGTATCCCCCAGTTATTGCTATGGATTATTATTACCATCCAAAATCTGAGATGGCGCCCGGCGCAGTGGTTAGAGCACTTGTCTTGCAAGCTGGGGAGACCTGTGTTCGAATCCAGGCAGGTCAGGGTGAAACTTTGGGCGAGTTTCCTTACTCCACACACACACACGCGCCTAATAATAATCCCTCCAAAAAAAACACAATAATAAAATCGGTCATTTCAACCCTCGACTGTGTGTGGGGGACGCTGCCGTGCGCGATTGGCTGCCGCGATTCGCCCACGATTATATAAACGCTTTGGGACGTTGATGAGTTGTGAAAAGCGCTGCATCAAACGCAAGGATTGTTTATAAGGATTATTAGTGTTTAGATGGTCAAAAATGATGATGATCTGAAACTGGAAAATAACATGGGAGTGAGGTCCATTGTTTATGGATTAAACTCAAAACACAAGATATGATCTACTTACTCACCAACAGGGATGTAAAGCGCCAATGCCAGGGCGGGCGCTAGGACACAACCTGCTCACGTGTCTTAGTCACCGGCACCGGGGCCCGGAGACCACCAGCCCACCCCACCCCAGCCCTCACCCTGCCCCACCCCGGAGACCACCCCGGGGCCCGGAGACCACCAGCCCCCACAGTCACCTACCCGGGCGCCACCCGCGCGCCTCCAGGTGTCTCTTCCCGAATCCCTCTCCCCAGGCCGCCATCAGAGAGGGAGTACGTCACGACCGGAAGGGCGTGTTGGATAGACGTCACGCCCAGAGCACGTCACGTCCGGTGAAGCCAGGCCCCCCCCCCCCCCCCTCTACCCTGCTGTCAACAACAACAACACAAACACTGTACAGAGGCTGGGAACCTGAAACAACACATACAGGTTACTGGGGAAACTCAGCAGGTCAGGCAGCATCTATGGAGAAAGGAAAGCGAGTCAACGTTTCGGATCCACGACCCTTCATCAGAACTGGGGCTTGTTTGAAGGGAGAGGTTTTTGAGGATGTTAGAGCGGGGGGGGGGGGGGGTGGGGGGGAGGTGAAAGAGAGTGTTAACTGATGGGCTGAAAATGTGATAACAATGTAAGGGGAAAACAACAACAATAACTTGGACTTGTACAGACCGGACGGCGTCTCAGAGCGCTTCCCAATAACGGATCCCGTGGCTGAGACAGAGGGAAGAAGATGTGGTTGAAAAGAAAGGTCTTTAGCCAAGACCTGAAAGCAAGAAGAGAGGGTTGAGGCGAAGGGAGTGAGGGAGGGATTCCCAGAGCCTCGGGACGCAGCGAAGGCACGGCCGCCGACGGTGGAGCGGAGGATTCGGGGAGACAAGGAGGAGGCCAGACCCAGTGGAGCAAATGCAACGGATACTGTTGTGAAGAGAGAGATAGGGGGGTGCAGAGGAGTGGAGGGATTTGAAAACAAGAGTGAGGATCTTGAAATCGATCTTCTCTGGGACAGGCAGCCAGTGCAGTCTGGCGAGGACTGGGGTAATCGGGGAGTGAAGTTTGGTACGGGTAAGAATGCAGGCGGCGGAATTCTGTATGACCTGGATTTTATGAATGGTAGCGGAGGGGAGACCGGAGAGGAGGGCATTTGAATAGTCCAGCAGAGAGGTGACAAAGGCATGGACTAGTGTTTCAGCGGCTTTTGGGGTGAGATATTGGCAGAAACGGGCGATGTGTTGGAGATGGAAGAAGGCAGTGCTGGTGAAGGACCGGGTGTGAGGGAGGAAGTTCGAGGTCGAACCTGACGCCTAGGTTGCATACAGGTTTGGAGAGTTTTAGGGACAGGCCGGGAAGGTGGAGGAGGTGAGAACCATGCGATTGAAGATGTTGATGAGAGCCAAAGAGTATGGCATGCATCTTTTCAACATTTAGCTGAAGGAAATTTGTGCTCATCCAGGCCCTGATATCTGACAGGCAGGCTGACAGAACATCAGGGGACTGTGGGGGGGGGGTCGCAAAGTGAGGTGGGAAAATAGAGTTGGGTGTCATCCGCATGGGGAAATGTACCCCAGTTCTGCGGATGACATCCCCAACAGGGAGCATATAGATTGGGAAGAGGAGAGGGCCCAAGGATAGATCTTTGGGGTACCCCGCAGGTAACTGGGTGAGAGCGGGAGGAAAAGCCATTTGTGGAGATGTACTGATGTCGGTTTGTGAGGTTGGACTCGAACCAGGCAAGTGCAATCCTACTGCTGTGAATGACGGAGTACAGTTGGTGGTGGAGGATGGCATGATCGACTGTGTCGAAAGCGGCGGAGAAGTCCAGGAAGACAAGGAGGCAGAATGAGCCCTGGTCACAGATAGAGAGAATGTTGTTTTGTGACTTTCACAAGTACATTCTCTGTACTCTGGGTAGGGTAAAAACGGGACTGGCGGAAATGGGACTAGAAACGGGAAACGGTAGTGGTTCAAAGAGGCAGTGGGAAGAGAGGTATGCACGGAGTTGATTGACAACAATGCATTCTAGGACTTTGGCAAGTTTGAAATAGGGTGGTAGTGGCTTGAGTTTGAGGGATCTAGGGAAGATTTTTGAGGAGTGGGGTGATGCCAGCAGTTTTGAGGGGGGCAGAAACTGATCCAGAAGCGAGCGACTAATTGATGATGTCAGCCAGCAGTGGGCAGAGGAGGAGGAGCTGGGTGACCAGTAAGTTGGTGTGAAGCAGGTGGCAGCAGGTGGTGGGTTTCATCGAAGTGATAGTGGGTGAGAGAGGGGAAAGAGAGATGGGTTGGAAGGAATGTAGGATGAGGGTTGTGGTAGGAGCTGATCATGAGGAGGGTAAGGGTGACGGAGACGGGGTGCTAGTGGGCGACAAGAGGTAGGAGGATGAGGCTGCCTTGTGGATATTATTTTTGTGGAAATGAATTCCATGACCTCCTTGCACTTGGCATTTGATGTGAGGATTGAGGAGGCCTGAGGGGGCGCACGGATTAGTAGTGGGTGGTGGAAAAAAGGACTTTGGGGTTGTTTTTTTGCCTCCAAGATGATATTCGAGTAGCAGGACGTTTTCAAACACGACAAAGAACGGCGGGAGCTGTGGAGATGCTCTTGCCACAGTTGGTGTTGAACTGTCAGGACAGTTTTCTGCCATCTACGCTCGAGCAGCTGGGTTTGGGTTTTTAGGGAGCGGAGATGACTGTTATACCAGGGGGATCGGGTAGATTTGGAGATGGTGCTGGATTTCAAGGGTACGAGTTGAAGTGGGGGGAGAGGCGATCATGGAGCAGCTGGACGGCTGCTTCAGGATCTTGGCGGGTGGAAGCCAGAGAGATAGGTTAGAGGATGTGAGAGACTTTGTGAGCGTCTCAGGGGGTAGCCTTTTCCACGGGCGGTAGAGTATTGTTTAGGGCTTGGTGGAGGAGAGAGGTTATACAAGAGGAGAAGGAGATGAGGAAGTGGCCGGAGATGGTCATGCCCATTATGCTCAGGTCGGAAATATCAAGGCCTTGGGTGATGACGAGGTTGAGGGTATGGCCACGGTTGTGGGTCGGTGGATTTATGTGAATGGTGAAGTTTAGGGAAGGAGAGGAAGGCAGTGAAGTCAGAAGATGTGGTGCACGGGGAGTTTAGGTGGAGGATGAACAGGCATTATGAGCAGGCATTCAAAGCAAAGGGACATGGAAGAGAGGAGAATAGAGATGTCAGAGAGGAAGGAGCAATGGGGTTTGGGGGGTGGGTGATAGACCAGAAGGATTTTCAGTGGGAGAGAGGGATGGTAGAAATCTCCAATATCATCTTGGAGGCAAAAAACAACCCCAAAGTCCTTTTTTCCACCACCCACTACCTCCCCCGTGCGCCCCCTCAGGCCTCCTCAATCCTCACATCAAATGCTCAAAAGAGGGGAAGCAGCCGGAAGAATGGGGGAAAGACCAGTATATTAATATGCTGTCAGTAATACTAATGTACTATAGCTATACAGTACAGTAAAAACCAGGATAATTCAGCAACTCCATAAAACCAGCAACATTTCAAAGTATTTTCCCCCCCCCCCCCCCCCCCCCACCATGTCCAACAAATTTCCCGAAGTTCAGAACAGTTCACGGTGTCGCTGCTCTGTTGTCTGGTGCTCTCTTCATACTTTCAGGTCTCGGCTAAAGAACTTTCTTTTCAACCACGCTTTCAGTCACCTTCTCCCCCCTCCCCCTGGCTCGGCCCTGGGATCCGTTATTGGGAAGCGCTCTGAGATGCCGTCCAGCGTGGAGGGCACTAAGTTGTTGTTGTTGGTAATAATCCCTCAAAAATAACAATAATAAATTGGTCATTTCAATCCACTGCTGTGCGCAATTGGCTGCCACGTTTTGCCAAAGTATACAGTAAGTAAGTTTACAGTACTGTACAGGTAGACCCCACTTAACGTTGCTTCGGTCAACGTTGTTTCTTCCCCCCCCCCCCTCTTCCCTTACTCCCTTTCCCCACTTTCTCTCCCCCCCCCCCCTTTTCCCTTTCTCTCCCTCTTCCCCTTGCCCCCCCTCTCTCCCTTACACCCCTCCCTTTTCCTATCTATTGTTCCCCGCCTTCATCTTCCTCTTCCCCTTTCCTCTTTTCCCCCTTTCTCCCCTGGCCCTATTTTCACGACTGTTTGTGGGACACTGCTGTGTGCAATTTGGTTGCCGCATTTCACCCACAAATATACAGTTAATTTTCCTACTTTCCTTCCCCAAAACTCTGTGAAGCGCTTTGGGACGTCAATAAGATGTGGAAAGCGCTATATAAACTTAAGGATTACTTACTTACTATTACGTTGCTGATACATAGGGAATATATGTTTACCTGTGCATTTAACGTCAAGATGTTCGCTATTACATCGTTCGCCAGCAGGTGGAAACAAACTACTGTATATTCTGTGAAGCGCTATATCAAATCCAAGGATTATTATTATTATTGGTGGTTTGTTTACTGCACGCATGGTGTAGGCAGCGATGCTTCTCCAGACGTTTCGCTGTTGTTTTCTAAAAAAAATTTGCCCCCGTGATCATTCATGAAGTCTTCTAATAAGATATCACAGCCCAGTGGTAGATATAGTGATGCTAGTGTTGCAAAACTTAAGCATGTTTTGCTTACCGTCATGAAAAAAATAGAAATATTGCTGAAGTTGAGGCAGTGAAAAAGATTTGTGAGCAGTATATTTATAATCTTAAGAAGCAGCGGGAAAATATCTTGAAATTCTATGCTAAAGGTGATTCAAACAAGGGCACTGCAAAGCGTAAAACCTAACATGGGGCTAGGTCTAATGATCTTGATAAAGAACTTGATAAAAAGTTCTTTCCGAGTGGTTTTGACAGCGCCATAGTGAAGGTGTTCCTATTTCTGAGCCAATGCTGGTTGAAAAAGCCAAACAATTTGACGCTGATTGGAAAATTTGTGCACCATGTGAGTACTCATAATTAAGATTATGCCAATCAGTGGGCCTGCGTAACTCAGGAGATCACCAGTGACTGGCTCGGTCACCACATTGTGCCTGAGACTAGCGATCACTGTTGTAAGGTGGGACTGCCGGAGAATTGTAAGATTGTCCTTCTGGACAATTGTTCAGCTCACCCTGATGAGGAGCAGCTGGTTTCAGGAAATGTCTTCGCCACCTATTTACCCCCTAACTTCACTTATTCAGCCTGTGGACTGGGGTATCATCCACTCTATGAAGTGCAACGACAATTAGTCCTCACTTAACGTCGTATTTGTGTTCTTGAAAAGTGTGACTTTAAGCAAAACGACGTTAAGCATACCCATTTCCCCCATAAGAATTAATGTATAAACTGGAGTTAGATTCTTTTGGACATTTTTTTGTCAAAATTTTATTTAAAAGATTATAAGTTGTAATACGTGTACATTCATAAATGTAAAATATAAAATATATTTTGAAACAATTAAAATAACATAACACTCATGGCATCAAAACGGGTTAAAACATCTAATTTAATTTCAAGAGTAATCATTTTCCTTTTTTTTTACCATCAGACTCACAACTGTCACTTCCTTGGTGTTTTTGACTCATATTTATAGAGGATTGCACAAATAAATCACGATAGATAATTACAGATATCACATCTGCGCACAAACTTAAAATGCCGATATTAAGACTGAGGATGGACGCTCCGTCAGAATACCAGACGGTGGCCCACGCAATCCAAAGGACAGTAGTTCGTTTCCACCTGCTGGCGAACAACGTAATAGCGAACATCTTGACGTTAAATGGATATATGTTCCCCTAGGTATCAGCAATGTAATAACGAAACAACATTGACCGAAGCAACGTTAAGCGGGGTCTACCTGCATAGAACTGAATTAATGCGTGGCCTAGCGCTGATGGTGGAGTAGGCGTTTTTAAGAAGGACTTCACCATTAAGGATGCTGTTTGGTCTGTTGCTCGTGCTGCGGTGTATCACATGCCACACTGAGAAAGACTTGGCATAACTTGTGGCTGGTCACGATATTTGACGACCATGGCGAACCTGAGGAGTTTGGGGGTTTCAATGTCAGCCATGAGATGGTGCAGGCAGTAGATCTCTTACATTAGATAGATCTGGGGTGTCCTCCCGACTTGAAAGGCGCTCTATAAATGTAATTTTTAAAAATGTGTTTGTTGTTATACCAAACGTACGAATAGTGACTTTACCAAGGATTTGCAAGAAAAGGACATTATAATAATGATGAAATAGTCCTTGCATTTGATATAGTGCTTTTCACATATTCTAGACGTCTCAGAGTGCTCCACAGAATATACTGTAAAGTGAATTGACTGTATATTTGTGGGTGAACTTGAGTGAACTGTGACAATAATGCTCCTGTGGTGCATCAACTAAGTGATGAAGAGATTCTTAATCTTGTTTTGAACCCGCAATCCGTGGATCGTGATGACAGTGACGATGATGAATATGGAGATTTCCTTGCTGATCGATTGATTCATTTTCTTGAGCATCCATATCAACAGAATCCAGGAGAAACTGGTAAAGGAGAAGCCCAACTACATGAAGCAAGTGACATTGCATGAACTCTTTAAGAAGGCTTCCAAAGACTGTGCACGCCCAGGGACAGCAACTCCGAGCCCGTCACCAAGCTCCCTACTTAATTCACTGCAGCCGGAGTTAATTTATCTTTAGGATGATCCTTCAGTGGCTTCCACACCTGTTCCTACAATGGACAAAATGCAGGATATTACCTGCTGCCTCTCCTTTTTGCCTCCAACTGGGCCATCTCAGACTTTACCTCACTGTCATCTATTGCTTCCACCTTTAAACACTCGTGCACGCGTACATCACCTCACGGCTGGACTACGGAAACTCTCTCCTAGTCGGCCTCCCCAGTTCCTCCATTCATAGGCTGCAGGCCATCCAAAACTCTGCAGCCCGTGTACTATCCCGCACCTGCCTCCGTGACCACATAACCCCCACCCTCGCCCGTCTCCACTGGCTCCCCATCCTCCAGAGGATCGAATTTAAGATCCTCGTCCTCACCTACAAGGCCTTACACGGCCTTGCCCCATCCTACCTAGCCGATCTACTCTCCCCCTACACACCGACCCGGGCCCTCCGTTCAACAGGACTTGGCCTGCTCCAAGCCCCCCGCCCGAACCGCCCCACCATCGGAGGCCGGGCCTTCAGTTTCTCCGCTCCCACCCTATGGAATGCCATCCCTCAATCCCTCCGTTTCACCTCTTCCCTTTCCTCTTTCAAGGCCGATTTGAAGACTTTCCTCTTCGATCGTGCCTTTTGTTTCACCCCGAACTTTTTTACCTCCTCTTCGTGTTTCACTCCTTCCCAAACACTCCCCTCCCAGCTCGGGTCACACGCCTCTTGTTTAGCGCCTTGGGACGTCCTCCCGACGTGAAAGGCGCTATATAAATGTAAATTGTTGTTGTTGTTGTTGTTTAAGTGCTCTGAGACGCCATTCGGCCTGGAGGGCGTGATATAAATCCTGGTTGTTGTTGTTGTACTGACCCACACGTCACTCCTCACTGTCTATCATCCATATAATTGTCTTGCTTTTGTTTACATCTTTGAACTTTGGAAGCAGAGATAAGACAGATATTTTGGTAAATAAATAACAACTTCATCAAATGTACTTTCTATTGCAAGTTTATTACAACATAATTACATTATTGTACATTTATCATATAAACAAAAACAAGTTTAGATTTTCTACAGCTTTCTGGCCCCAATATCGATTTCAGCTACTTTCGACCATAAAAGCTCCCCCACCACCCCCTCCACCACCCCCTCCCATCATGTCCCAGTTCTATTGCCAGGCTTGACTATGGGAACTCTCTCCTCGTCGGCCTCCCCAGCTCCTCCCTTCACAGGCTGCAGATCATTCAGAACTCTGCAGCTCGTGTACTCTCCTGTACCAGGCTTCACGGCCACATCACTCCCCCCCTCGCCCGTCTCCACTGGCTCCCCGTCACCCAGAGGATCCAATTCAAGATCCTCGTCCTCACTTTCAAGGCCATTCACGGCCTTGCCCCCCCTTATCTCTCTGACCTACTGTCTCCCTATCAGCCTGTGCCCGCACCCTCTGTTCAGCAGACTCAGCCTCAATATCCAAGGCTGCACTCTCCACCTCACAAAGCCAATCAGGAACCTCGGCATCATGTTCCACCAAAAACTCTCCTTCCTCCCCCACATCCGCGCCTTGACCGGCACCGCTTATTTCCACCTGCGCAACATTGCCAGACTCCGCAACTATCTTACCCCCCGCGCTGCCGAAACACTTGTGCATGCATACATCACCTCACGGCTGGACTACGGAAACTCTCTCCTCGTCGGCCTCCCCAGTTCCTCCATTCACAGGCTGCAGATCATCCCAAACTCTGCAGCCCGTGTACTATCCCGCACCCGCCTCCGCGACCATATAACCCCCACCCTCGCCCGTCTCCACTGGCTCCCCATCCTCCAGAGGATCGAGTTTAAGATCCTCGTCCTCACCTACAAGGCCTTACACGGCCTTGCCCCGCCCTATTTAACTGATCTACTCTCCCCCTACACACCCACCCGGACCCTCCGTCCAGCAGCACTTGGCCTGCTCCAAGCCCCCCGCCCGAACCGCCCCACTATCGGAGGCCGGGCCTTCAGTTTCTCCGCTCCCACCCTATGGAATACCATCCATCAATCCCTCCGTCTCGTCTCTTCCCTTTCCTCTTTCAAGGCCGGTTTGAAGACTTTCCTCTTCGATCGTGCCTTTTGTTCCACCCAGAACTTTTCGACCTCCCCTTCGTGTTTCACCCCTTCCCAAACACTCCCCTCCCAGCTCGGGTCACACGCCTCCTGTGCAGCGCCTTGGGACGTCCTCCCGACGTGAAAGGCGCTCTATAAATGTAAATTGTTGTTGTTGTTGTTGCTCCGCGTGCACCAGTGTGACCAGGTGTACTGTATTTTACGGGATCGTCCCGTATTTCCATCATTTGTCCCGCGTTCCATATCGAATCTCCCCGGGACGCCTTTTGTCCCGTATTTTCACACTCCACCACCCCATTCACTCACTCACTCACTCACTCACTCACCCTCTACATTATCTTACTCACCCACCTCGCTAACCCACTTCACTCACTTACCCACCTCACCCCATTCACTCCCTCACTCATCACACTCACTTGCTCTCCACAGCGCCACCTGCAGGCGGGAGGTCAGCAGCACAACTGCTCACTGCAGTACACCACAGCATAGTACCTAATTCACTCACTCACTCATCTCACTCCATTACCCCATTCACTCACTCACTCACTGACTTACTCATTCAATCTCTCACTACAGGGTGACCAGGCGTCCCATGTTTTACGTATTTTAGTTGTGAATCCGACTTCTTCAGTGAAAATCTGCTCTTGATGAACTGCCAGAATGCATCAGATTAACAAGTGTAGCTACATGTACAGCCAGCCATGGCTAGAGTGTTCTTTGGTACGTTATTTTTCTTTCATTTTTAAGTGTAAACAAAGTCTACACATTTGTTTCCATGTACACACACCTCGATGTTTTTCAGGCTGGAGTTACTGTGAAATGAGCCGAGAGAGTGACCTGCCTCATGATGACAATTGAAGAATCATTGCGCGCGAACGTCAAACTTGAAATGTTCCGTATTTCAAATTTCCAAACCTGGTTGTCTCCCCGGCGGTCATGTCTAATCGCTGCTCATGCCTGTGTAACCCATCAAAACCCATTCTCTTAAGTTCAAATTCTAGAAATTTCTCAGCGGAAACCCCGCCCCCCCCCAGGGACTCTGCCCCCTGGAACTCTACTGTGTAAATGCAATATTGCTGTTGTTGTTCTGACGAAGGCTTGTGGACTCGAAACATTGACTCACTTTCCTTTCTCCATAGGTGCTGCCTGACCCGCTGAGTTTTCCCAGCTCTCTGTTTTTGTTTCAGATTTCCAGCATTCTGCGGTATTTTGTGTTTTTTCTTCCTCCTACAGTCCTGTTAGGCTAGCCTTCACGCAACCAAAAAAAAGTTATTATAAATACTGTGCAATTAAAAAATCTTTTTGCAAACTTATGTATTTATATATTTTTACACATAAATCATATTGGGTAACACATCAAAACTATATTGGGTAAATAAAACAACATTGGTAAAGTTACACAATTTTAGCCGAGGCTTGGCTTCGAAATACTGGCAAGCTCTGAAATCTGGAAGAGCTTGGTCCTAACCGTGTTGGATTATTGATGTTCCACCTATATTACTATTAATAATACTACTGTATCACTATATATAGTGGCATTTAGTAATAATATATTACTATTACATTATTAATTCTACATATAATAGAATTAATAATGAATAATCTTGCAGCAGGCTATAATAACTATCATTAATTATAACTATAATGAATTATATATTATATTATTAATAATGCTATTATTTATGTGTAATAATAAATCAATTATTTATGTGTAATAATAAATAAATAATCCTTGCATTTGATATAGAGCTTATCACATCTTCTAGATGTCTCAAACCCTTCACAGAATATACTATAAAGTGAATTGACTGTCTTCACAAAAGAAAAGGATACAGCCAATGCCATGGTATTGGAGGAGAGGGTAGGAGAAATGGATAGAATAATTATAACCAGAGAGGAAGTTCTAAAAAGGTTGACGTCGCTCAAGGTGGATAAGTCACCTGGTCCGGATGGGATGCACCCTAGGTTACTAAGGGAGGCACGGGAGCAAATAGCAGGGACTCTGGCCACGATCTTTCAATCATCTTGGACACAGGGGTCGTGCCAGAGGACTGGAGGATAGCTAATGTTACTCCCTTGTATAAAAAGGGGCAGAAGGACAAGCCTGGTAACTACAGACCAGTCAGTCTAACGTCGGTAGTGGTCAAACTTCTAGAGTCCATAATCAGGGACAAGGTAGATCTTCACTTAGAAAGATATAGGCTAATAAAGGACAGTCAACATGGATTTGTTAAAGGCAAATCTTGCCTTACAAATCTGATAGAATTTTTTGATGAGGTAACGGAATGGGTGGATAATGGTAGCGCAGTTGATGTAGTTTACATGGACTTTCAAAAGGCATTTGACAAAGTGCCACATGAGAGACTTATTAGGAAATTAAAGGCCCACGGCGTAAAAGGGACAGTGGCAGCGTGGATCCACAACTGGCTGCGAGACAGAAAGCAGAGAGTTGTAATGAGCGGCTGTTTTTCAGACTGGAGGGAAGTGAGCAGTGGTGTGCCACAGGGATCGGTTTTGGGACCATTGCTCTTTGTAATCTACATCAATGATCTGGAATTGGGTGTAGGGAGTACAGTTTCCAAGTTTGCAGATGACACTAAGTTAGGGAGAATAGTAAATAGTGAGGAGGATAGTAGCCATCTGCAAAAGGATATAGACAAATTGGTAAAGTGGGCAGACACATGGCAGATGAAGTTTAATGCAGAGAAGTGTGAGGTGATGCATTTTGGGAGAAGAAATGAAGGTAGGCAATATAGGCTAGATAGTAAAATTTTAAATGGTGTGAAGGAACAGAGAGACCTGGGAATTTGTGTTAGTGACTCGTTGAAGGTGGCAGGACAGGTAGACAAGGCTGTTAAGAAGGCATATGAGATACTAGGCTTTATAAATAGGGGTATAGAGTACAAAAGTCAGGAAGTGCTGACTAACCTCTATAAAACTTTGGTGAGGCCTCAGCGGGAGTACTGTGTACAATTCTGGTCACCACACTACAGAAAGGATGTGAAGACATTGGAAAGGGTACAAAGAAGATTTACTAGGATGGTGCCAGGATTGAGGGACTTCAGCTATGAGGAGAGGCTAGATAAGCTAGGGTTATTCTCTGGAGCAGAGAAGATTGAGGGGAGACCTAATGGAGGTTTATAAGATCATGAGGGGTTTCGACAGGGCAAATAGAGAAAAACTATTTCCACTCATGGGCGAATCTGTGACTCGTGGTCACAGATTTAAAATAGTTTCAAGGCGAAGTAGAGGGGAGCTGAGGAGAAATGTTTTCACTCAGCGAGTTGTTCGAATCTGGAATGCATTGCCTGAAAAGGTGGTGGAGGCTGATTCGATAACAACTTTTAAAAGGGAATTAGATCTTTATTTAGGGAGAACAGGTCTATTAGGCTATGGGCAGCGGGCAGGGCAGTGGGATTGAATCGCTCTTTTCAAAGAGCCGGCACAGACCAGATGGGCCGAATGGCCTCCTTTTGTGCCGTAAAATTCTATGAATCTATGAATCTATATTTTGAAGCCGAACACGAATGAGGCAGCCAATTGTGCACAGTAGTGTCCCACAAACAGTCGTGGATTGAAATGATCAATTTTTATGTATATATGTGTGTGTTTATGTTGCTTGCTGTGAATTGCAAGAAAGGATTCCGTTCGTTCGAGTAAGAATTAAGAAGCAAAATAACATGTAACAAACAAGGGGAGGGGAAGACACATGGTCCCTAGATAAGATACAAAGGATAAGAGGAAGTGATACATCAGTTAGCTTTTTTGGAGGGAAAAAGTCAAAAAAGAGGGGTAAGTCGATGTAGATGAGGTGATTTGGGGAAGGAATCCATTTGCTGACACTGAGATTAAGGTGCCTGACTGGGGGGGTACCCTGTCAAGATTGGTTTCTTTTATTATTATCTATGGGAGAATTTCTGCTAATATAACAGTTTATTAGATATGAGTTTTACTGTTCAAGGTTGCGACAGTTTATTCATGATTCGCAGTTGAGTTAAGCCAGGGCGAGGGCATTTTAATTAAAAAAAACTATTGTTGAGTTTCTATCAAGCTGGGATTGTTCTGATTAGAGCAGAGAAGGGTAAGGGAAAATTTAATAGGATGTTGAAAATTATGGAGGTTTTGATAGAGTAGATAGGGAGAAACTTTGCACTGGCTTGTGGGTCAGTAATATAGATCTAAGATAATTGGCAAAAGATCCAATGGGATCAAGGAGAATTTATTTTTCACACAGAGTTGTTACGGTCTGGAACGCACTGGCTGAAAGAGTGGTGGAAACCGATTCAATTTCAACTTTCAAAAGGTAATTGGACTTGAATTTTTTTTATAGGGGTTTGGGGATAGAGAGGGGGAGTGAGACAGATTGGGAAACTCTTCCAAAGAGCCAGCACAAGGCATGGTTGGTTGAATGTCGTCCTTCTGCTCTGTAATATTCTATGCCTCTATGAAAGTCTGCTCTAGTGTCTGTTAGAATAAAGAAAGGGGGAAATGAGTAGTACAGCGTTAGGACCTTGGACTTTCTGTAGTGTGAAACACTGAGCTGGAGGCTCAATTGATGGAACATGAATAAATTGAGGTGACAGCCAACTGGAGTCCTATGAGACCTGTGTTCGAATCCAGGCAGATCAGGGCGAAACCTTGGGCAAGTTGCCTTACTCCACATGCCTAATAATCCCTTTCAAAAAAAACTACAATAAAAAATTGGTCATTTCAATCCATGATGGTTTGTGCAATTTCAGCAATTTGCTGCAGCGTTTCATCCACAAATAGACAGTCAATTAACTTAATATTCTGTGAAGTGCTTTGAGACGTGAAAGACGTGAAAAGCGCTATATCAAATGAAAGGATCATTATTATATTAGCAGACAGGTAAAAACACTCCACCTCTCTTTTCCTCTCCCTCTACCTCCCTCTCTCTCTCTCTCTCTCTCTCTCTCTCGTTATTCTCTCTCCCCCTCTCCTCTGTCTCTTCCTCCCCCCTCTTATCCCCACAATCATTCCCCAACCCTTGATTCTCCATGAAGCTGCATGAAAGCTGTCATTTAACACCAAAGGTTGAGATAATAATAATCCTTGTGTTTGATTCAGTGCCTTATTAAGTCTTTGAGATGTCGCAAAGCACTTTAAAATGAATTGACTATATTTTGTGGGCAAAGCAGATCTTGTGAGCAGATCCCAGGTCCAGTGGAGTTTGGGATGATGTGACAATGAACAGATCAGATGTTGCATGTCTACGAGACTTGTTTTTCCTGTGGCCACTGCAGGAGCGACGGGGAGGGAAGAGGACATGGAAACCGGCAGCGAACGTGAGGAGGCAGAGGAATGGTCGTTCGACTTGTTGTAATCACCGTGGCTATCCATGCCCACCGAGAGAGCCACGTTCTCCCTGCTCCCGAATGGGAGGAACTGCCCTCACTCAGTGAGGAGGAACCACACACAGGTAAACATAAGAACATGAAAATAAGAAATGCTAGACGAAAGAAGACCAAGGTCCATCTAGTTCACCTTCCAGGCGATCGCTTGCACATATGCCCCAACCTACCTATATACTATATCCTATACTGTTATTTCCTAAAAGGAAACTATCTAATCAGTGTTTGAAAGAATCTGCTTAGGGAGCGTTTTCCACAGGTTTACTATTCACCTCCTGGAATTGTACTAGCGTACATTCATTCTGAATTTACCCCCTTCAATCACAGGCCATGTCCTCTGGTTCTTCTATTCTGGACAAGTTGAAACAACCTGTCATGATCTATATTGTCTTGACCCTTTAGAATCTTAGAGACAGCAATCATGTCCCCTCTCAATCTTGCAGGCCTCTGTTCCCTCAATCATTTTGGTTGCCTTCCTCTGCATCTTCTCAAATATGTTTTTGTGCTGGGGCGACCAGAACTGTACACAATACCCTCAGTAATGTCTCACCAATGATTTATACAGTATCAGGATTATCCCACTATTTTGGCTTACTATTGATCTTTAGATACATCCCAACATCTGGTTTGTTTTATTCACTGACACAGAGCATTGCTGGGAGAGCTTCAATTTATTGTCAATCAGGATCCCCAGGTCCTTTTCATTTTCCATACATATTATAATAATAATAATCCTTGCATTTGCTATAGCGCTTTTCACATATTATTGACGTCTCAAAGCCCTTCACAGAATATACTGTAAAGTGAATTGACTATTTGTGGGCGAAACATGGCAGCCAATTGCGCACAGCAGTGTCTCACAAACAGTCAAAAATGACCAATTTTCTATTATTGTGTTTTTTTTAATGTATTATTATTAGGCGTGTGGAGTAAGGAACGGAAGATGTGAAAAGGATTATTGTTATTATCCCACTATGTCTCTGGTGTCAATGATGTCCAATTGATCACCCCCTACAAGACCTTCCAGATCATTCATCTTGTTTTCCAGACTTCGTGTATTAATGCCAGTACAACTCCATTGTTTTTTCTCCCTTTGTCTTCCACACATCAATACCTGGCCTGCGCAGTCTAGAAATCTCCCATGTCTTTTACTCAGCCAGTTGTCTGATAAATACAGAAACTCATCACTGGACTCTCTCACAGAATTTCACGCATCTCGTATACACATAGAAAGCTGCGTGCATTGTTTGGGAATGTGCACTCTCTCCCTGGATCAACAGCACCCTACTTACTTAATTCTCGACAGTGTTAGGCGCAGGTTGGAAACAGCCAAGTATATTTGGTTAAATGCCGAAGTTTAACCAGCTAAACCACAGCGACAGTGAGTGTGGGTACGGCTTCGGGTGCAGTGGGTGGGTGGGGGAAAAAGGGGTGCTTAACAGGGTCACAAGACATCTTTGGCTTGACACACATTCTAGGACATATTCCAAAGTCAAAGCTCAGTGATCAGCCAGGATTAGGCTCAGTTCTGTGCTCTCCTTATCCTATCCCAGCTGAAACTCACCAAATATGGATGGGTAGGGCAGGAGAGGCAGCCCTTCCCAGACCCATCAGGAAAACATTTGCATTGCATCACTTGACTTGAAGTCTAGGCGTCCGGAGATCAGGAGACCGTGCCACTTGTTTCCTAGAAGACGTGAAAAGCACTATATGAAGTACAAGGATTATTATTCTAATTATTAATATTTGCTTCTCAGGACACAAGAACAACTTGTTGATGGCGTTTCTACACTCGAACCCATCCAATGAGGTAATAATAATCCTTGAATTTGATACAGTGCCTTCATGGGATGCACTGTAAAGCAATGTCGTGTGCTGGATTTATTTGGGAGCGGATTGTTGGCCAGGACACTGGGAGAGAGAAACTCCCTTCTCTTTTTGAATAGCGCTGTGGGATCCTTAACATCCATCTGAACAGGCTGATGGGACCTTGGTTTAAAGCCTCATCTGAAGGACGGCTTATGTCTGGTTTGCTTGTCCGTTTCTACATTAGTCATGTTATGTATAAGCTTTCAAGTCCGTCACTGAACCAGCAAATGGGAGACGGGCAATCAAACCGCAACTCCCCTTGGGACTCCCAATGTGGCATCCAGCCTACAGCAATTCCCAGTCCCACTATACTGCCGGAAACAGACAGTGACCATCCCATCAGTGGGAGACTGGCAAGTCTGTCTCAGGTGACATCAAGCTCCCGACCGAGACTCCCAGGACATTGGCAGGGGAATGTGGAGCTGTCCGTGATCTGAGCGGCTCCTGCACATACAGGAGGGTGAGGGCAATCTTCAATCAATTCACAGCCACCATACAGGAGACGTGACCCTGTTACTGCACCTGCAGTGGACTGGACGTCCCAAGACACTGGACAGTAAAGGGTTTGCATGCAAGTTGGGGGTTGGAATGAAGAGAGTTGGAGGGTAAGGGATGGTGGAATGTCTCGTGATGGGTCTTGAAGGAGGCAGGGTAGGGGCCAAGGGTTCCCGGGTTTACTTTAGAGAGTTGGAGCAGAAAAGCTTTGAAGGCTCGACTGCCAATGATGGAGTGAACAGGATGAGGGACATGAAGCAGGCCGGTGCCCTCCGACTGGAGGACCAGGTTTGAATTAAACCTCAAACACTAACGGGAGCTTTATATTGCAGGAAGGACTATAAAAATTATTCTTGCATTTGATGTAACACCTTATCAAGTCTTTGAGATGTCTAAAAGTGCTTCACAGGACACATTGCAAAATGAATTGACTACTTTGTGGGCAAAACACAGCAGCTAATTGCGCTGAGCAGTGTCCTACAGACAGTCATAGATTGAGTGACCAAATTACAATTTTATGTGAAGGAATTATTAGTTTCACCCACAAATATATAGTCAATTTTCCTACTTACCTTCCCCCAACCATGACCCCTCCCCCTTGCTCTGGTCCCTACCTCTTCTACCCCCTTGTCTTCTCCCTCCTCCCCTGCTCTGGTCCCAACCTTGGGACGTTGTTCTATTCTGTGAAGCGCTTTGAGACATTGATAAGATGTGGAAAGCGCTATATAAATGTAAGGATTATTATTATTATGATTCATGCGCTACCTTGACTTGGCGCTGACATTTCAGGCTGAGGAGTGTCAAGCTAACCTGGTGAGTTTCAGACTCAGCACTACTGGGATTGGAGACTTGACATTCTCCAGCCCAATCTTGCAATGTCTCCAGACAGACATGGCCCCCAGGGCTTTGGTTCACCAGCAGCTAATCTCTTTTCTATCTCTGTTCCAGGTAAATAGAGTGGGAGGAGACGAGCAGTTGAGATTTTTGCTGCATCCCGCTTTCCATAAACTCTCCCCAAATCCCTTCCCCTTGGACCTCCTCTTCCCGCTTTCAAACTCCTGTGAGAAACTCATCTATTCAGCATTTTCTCTGGTTGGTGTCCTCAAACCCCAGCTCCTTGATGCTCCCGGTATCTGTGTGAAGCTCTTTGACCTGATTCCAATATGATTGACATTGTGAATGAGGGCAGGTTGTTGTGTTTGACCTAGGAACAACATAGAGGAGCTTATGGTGGAGAAGAAAGAGGTCAGAAGAGAAGACCTCCACAGACAGTAATCAAGTGTGGGTGGGCAGGTAGGCAAGTCGCTGTATAATTGACGGGACACGGGTGCGGATGCTTTATAGAGCAGCATAGATAGCTGCCATTAATGTCCCAGTCACTTAAAGCGCAGCACAGTTTCCCCAACGGTATTGTCGAGGCGTCTCAAAGCGCTTCATTTGTTATACTATCAGGTGCAGTGACTATTGTGTGGGCGAAACTGGGCAGGGAGACTTGCACACAGCAGTGTTCCACAAACAGCCAAGGAGTGAGTAATCTCTGGCGGTTTGTTGGCTGGGACAGTGGGAGAGAGAACAACGACATCCAAATTACATTTATAGAGTGCCTTTCAAGTCAGGAGGATGTCCAAAAGAGCTGAACAATCAGGTTGGGACCCAAGCGGGGGAGGAAGGATCGGGAAGGAGAGTAGGAGAGGGGGAATAGTTAGGAGGGGAGCAGTTGAAGGCACAGTTGAAGAGGAAGGTCTTGAGACCGGCCTTGAAGGAGGAAAGAGGAAGTGAGTCGAAGGGATTGCGGGATAGAGTTCCACTGTGGGAGCAGAGAGGCTGAAAGCCCGGCCACCGATGGTAGGGCGGTGGACATGGAGCAGGCCAGAGCTCGCTGAACAGAGGGGCAGAGGCAAGGCCGTAAATGGCCTTGAAGGTGAGGAGGAGGATTTTGAATTTGATCCTCTGGGGGACGGGGAGCCAGTGGAGACGGGCGAGGGTGGGAGTGATGTGGTCGCAGACCCTGGTGCAGGAGAGTACACGAGCTGCAGAGTTCTGAATGATCTGCAGCCATAAGGGTAGAGCTGCGAAAGCCAACGAGAGTTCCCGTAGTCAAGCCTGGAAGTGATAACGGCGTGAATGAGAGTTTTGGCAGCATGGGGGGGGTGGGGGGGGAAGGTGGCGGGGTCTAGCAATATTGCGGAGATGGTGGAAGGATGTATCTGTCATGGAGCAGATATAATGGAGGAAGGACAGTTCAGGGTCAAACAAGAGAAACTCCCTTCTCTTTTCAAATAGCGCTGTAGGATCTTTAACATCCACCTGAACAAGCAGATAGGACCTTGGTTCAACTCATCACTTTGATCCCAATCCTCAAATCCCACTCGGGACTGAGTGAAACCGGTGGGTTTGGGAAGTGGACAGTCCTGCGGGAAAGAAGCGCGTGTAGGAATTGGCAAAGCGTCTTTTTGTGTTCCCATCAGGAGCACCAAGGAAGAAGTGTAAGAGGCACAGTCACACTCTCACAGATCCTTAAGACATTGAGGCTTTCACTGGTGAAGGGCAGATTTTGCAGAGGCTCCAGCTAGCATTTCTTTACACACAAGGTGACTTGTGGTTGCTCTGGGTTGCCAGAAAGGCTGGTTGAGGCCAGGATTCACTGAAGAAACAGCATGTAGTTGTGTAAGGGAGATGGTTGGTGGGAGAGGGAAAGGTTGGGGTAAAATGGGGTGAAGGATCTTGTTGATCCACACTTCCCTTGTGATCCTGTTCATGTCCAGCTGTTTCCTGGTGTATCCAAGATGATGCTTCCCGTCTGATTCCCACAGAAATCTCATCAAATGTCATTTATGTTAACAATTGTACTAAAACTTAAGTTTTATTTCACGTGACATTTTTACAGAAATTCAATTAAATGTTATTTCTCTTACTGAAATCAGTTTTATTTCATGCCATATTTTTACAGAAATTCCATGAATTGTTATTTTGATATGTGTTTCTACATAATTCACCCTCCATTGCTCATGTGATGTGAATGCATTACACACTATCCAATTCCTGTCCCAGAATTGACTGGGAATTAAACCAACACTGCACAGATAAGCAAATCTGGTTGGCTCCATGCTGAGGTTTAAAGCCAGTGCCATTGAATGCATGTCTCAGCATTCAAAGGGAAACCCGGGCAGCCACAGTAGCTGGCGCTGGAGGAGACAGTTAACACACGTTTCTTGTTAACAACTAACATGTATCCAGTGCAGAGGTTTTAGCGAGGTCACCATCTTTAGCTGCTGGAAATTGGAAGTCAGGAGAGCAGGTGGAGTTGAGACAGTGAGCAATTGCTGAAGTCAACAGCAAGTAGCAAAGGGATTTAGAGTTGAAGAGCGATTTGCATCACACCATGCTCAGTGACACACTGCTTCACAACGGTGCTCAGGGTGAATCATAAGACTTTTAACACTTCCCGACAGCTGAAGTGTGTGAATCACAAATCACCAAGAATCAACAAGTACTAAATTACTTGCTGCGCAGTACAACAATAGCAACAACAAAATGACATTTGTATAGCCCCTTTCACGTCGGGAGGACGTCCCAAGGACAGATTTCAAGCAATGAGAGGATCCAGAAGCAACAATTCGGGTTATCTGGTGATGTTTCTGTAAGATGCGTACTGGATACAAAAGGAAGCTGATCATAATCCTTGCATTTGCTGGAGTCTCTAATTTCAAAACTTGAAAGCTTTTCAAGTCAGTTGGAATTATTTGTAGGTAGACGCTGTAACCATTTTGCAAACTGAAAAGAGATACTGCGAGTTGAATGATTTATCTGAAGGATCCAAACTACTGTTTCTCTAAAGTGAGGTGGGGTCTTTAACAGCCAAACAGGATGCATTGGAGCATCAGTCTAAACTGAGAGTTAAGTACCAATGTGATGCTCAAACCCACAACTTTGACTCAGAAAGACTGCCGTCCATTGAGCCAGACTGATGATGCTCTTGTATAACAAAGTGGGGTTACTTAACAACAACTAGCATTTGTATAGTGCTCTTCACAAGGGGTAGCTTTCCAGAGAGCTTCAGTGGTACATTCTACCAATGAGATAGGGGGCAAGGTGAACGTAAGCACAATTATGTCTGTAGACAGGATTGAAGGTGGGGAGAGAGGAGTTAACTAACCATTAAATAAATGCACACCCAAAGCCTGACAAATGATAAGTAGTTTAATGAGGAATTTATATAGAGTTCTTTCGTGATCACTTGAATGTTAAACAAACGGCACGCAGACACACCACAACAATGAATGCTACGCAGTAGCCAAGTGCTCTGGGACGGTGGCTGGAGCCCGGGAGCTTCTCGTACAGTACTCACTTTACACAGACACCAGTTACTTTGCATTCTTCACAAAATCCTCCCCCTTCTTAATGGAGCCTTTCAGCTCTGCCATTGCCTCTGCCACAAGCTTCTCCTCGAAGGGAGTCAGTTTGCCCATCCCAAGGTTCTTCTCAATGCCATTTTTCTGAGGAGAGAACACAAAATAGAAAATGTAAACTCTGAACTCTGTCCATCGGCACTGTTCCCACCCTTCTGAAAACTGCTGTCATCACCCCTATCTTGAATAAACCTTCACTGGACCCATCCCTACTTTCCAGCTACTGCCCTATCTCCCTCTCCAAGGCCCTGGAACGAGTTGTTGCTTCCCAACTTCGCTCCTTTCTCTCTCGCCATTCCCTCCTCAAACCCCTGCAATCTGGCTTTCATGCTACCCATAGTACAGAGACAGCCCTAGCCAAAGTTTCTAACGACATCCTAAACATCAGCGATCAGGCCTCTCTGCTTCCTTATCCTCTTCAACATTGTCTACTGCCTTTGACACTGTCCACCACTCCATCCTCCTGCACTGCCTCTCCTCCCAGCTCAATCTCTGCAGACCTGTGCTCACCTGGTTCGATTGTTACCTTTTTCATCTTCTCCACTTTGTCACCACCAATGGCTTCTGTTCCAGCCCTCGTACTGTCACCTATGGTGTCCTTGGCCCTCTACTTTTTAAATATCTACATGCTCCCCCTTGGTGACATCATCTACAGACATGGGGGTAACTTCCACATGTATGTGGATGACTTAACTCTATTTTTCTGCCTCCACCCTTGACTCCAGGACTACTACTATCCTGACAGACATCAAGTCCTGGATGAGAGCTAACTTTCTACAGTTGAATGTCAACAAGACAGGCTCCACTGATTGGCTCTCGCTAGCGTCTTCACGCGTCAGGCACTGGCAGTATCAATCTCCTTGGTTGCTCACTCAACCTCACCAAGCCAGTCAGGACCCTAGTGTCTTGTTCGATCCTCAACTGTCTTTCCTCCCCATCCAAGCAATGACTTGCTCTGCCTTCTCTCACCTCCTCAATATTGCCTGACTCCACCACTACCTCCCCCCGCCCTCCCCAAGGCCACTGAAACCCTCATTCATGCCTTCATTACATCCCGGCTTCATGATCCCATATCCCCAAATCCTCACCCAGCTCCATTGGCTCCCCATCATCCAGAGGAAACGATTCAAGATCCTGGTCCTCACATTTGAAGCCCTCCATGGCCTTGCCCCACTCTACATTCGCGACCTCCTAACCCCCTACCAACCTGCCCACCAACTCCGCTCAGCAGGCTCTGGTCTGCTCCATGTCCCCCACCCCACCACCATTGGTGGGTGAGCCTTTAACCACTTTGCTCCCAACCTCTGGAAATCCAGTCCGCAGTCACTCTGCCTGGCCTCCTTCAAGTCCTGCCTCAAGACCCTCCTCTTTGACCGTCCCATCAGTCACTTCAAATTCCCCCCCTTTTCCTCCACCTTCCCTGTCCCCAGCTTGGGTTTGTAACAATGACTGTCCAGCACCTTGGAAAGTCCTCCTGACGTGAAAGGCGCTTTACAAGTGTAATTTTGTTGCACACATGGTACTTAATAGCCAAGTGCTATATATGAGCTAATAAGAGATGGCTAAAGGCAAGGGCTGATTACAAAGCAATGAGATGTGAGGAATGCTACACCGTAGAATCATCCACTTCAGGAGAGGATGGTAATAAGCTTACCCCAAGCAGCAGTGGTGTGGAGAAGTATGGCATCTCTGTTTCTTCAGACCTGACGAATGCACATTCAATTACACCTTCTTTGCCGTTCATCGCATCCAAGAGAGAGAAGACAAATCGGGCTCCAGCATAAGCCATACTGAGTGTGGCAGAACCTACAAACACCAAAACAGTTATAAATGAACACTTTGGCGGTGCAGTCTAACTTCTCGATCCTACACTGTTCCATTGAATTACAGTGCAAGTTCGAGGAACATCTGCTAGGGTCTTTACGGTCCTCTGGCCTCAATATTGATTAACAATTTCAGACCATAACAGTTCACCTTCCCTCTCCTCCTCTGTAACCAATTATAGAATCTTACGACACAAAGAGGCCATTCGGCCCAAAAAGTCTGTGCCGGCTCTTTAAAAAGACCAATTTAATCCCTCTCCCCAATTCTCTCCCCATAACCTCGCAAACCCATCCTCCCCAAATAAATGTCTACCTCTTTTAAAAGTTGTTATCGAATCGGCCTCCACCACCTTTTCAGGCAATGCATTCCAGATTTGAACAACTCGCTGAGTGAATAAATTTCTCTTCACCTCTCCTCCTTTTTGAAACTATTTTAAATCTGTGAGACCATGAGTGGAAACAATTTTTCCATATCTACTCAGTCGAATCCCTTCATCTTAAAAACCTCTATTAGGTCTCCTCACAACCTTCTTTGTTCCAAAGAGAATAAACCTAGCCTCTCTAGCCTTTCCTCATAGCTGAAGTCCCTCATTCCTGATACCATCCAAGTAAATCTCCTCTGCACCCTTTCCAAAGCCTTAACATCCTTCCTAAAGTGTGGTGACCAGAATTGAACACATTACTCTAGCTGAGGCCTAACCAAAGTTTTATAGAGATTAGTCAGACCTTCCTGACTTTTGTACTCTATGCCCTATTTATATGCCCCTTATCTACCTGTCCTACCACCTTCAAAGATTCACTTACTTAAACGCCCAGGTCTCTCTATTCCCTCACACCGCTTAAAATTGTACTATCTAGCCTATATTGCCTCCCGTCATTTCTCCTCCCAAAATGCATCACCTCACCTTTCTCTACATTAAATTTCATCTGCCATGTGTCTGCCCATTCCACCATTCGGTCTAATCTTCTTGCAGATGGCTACTATCCTCCTCACTATTTACTATTTTTCCTAACTTTGTGTCATCTGCAAACTTCAAAATGGTATTCCCTATACGCAAGTCCAGATCATTAATATATATTAAAAAGAGCAGTTGTCCCAATACCGATCCCTGGAGGACACCACTGTACACTTTCCTCCAGTCACAAAAGCAGCCGTTCACTACAACTCTCTGCTTTCTGTCTCCCAGCCAGTTCTGGATCCACGCTGCCACTGTCCCTTTAACGCCATGGGCCTCTATTTCCTTTATAAGCCTTTTATGTGGCACTTTGTCAAATGCCTCTTAAAAGTCCATATAAACTACATCAACTGCACTACCCTCATCCACCCATTCCGTTACCTCATCAAAAAATTATCAGATTCGTCAGGCAAGATTTGCCTTTAGCAAATCCGTGCTGGCTGTCCTTTATTAACTTTATTTATCTTTCTAAATGAAAAACTATCTTGTCCCTGATTATAGTCTCTAGAAGTTTTCCCACTACTGATGTTAGACTGATTGGCCTGCAGTTCCCAGGTTTGTCCTTCTGCCCTTTTTTGTACATGGGAGTAACGTTAGCAACCTTCCAGTCCTCTGGCACCAACCCTGTGTCCAAGGAGATTGAAAGGTTGCGGCCAGAGCCTCTGCTATTTGTTCCCGTACTTCCCTTAGTACCCTAGGATGCATCCCATTCGGACCGGGTGACTTATCTACCTTGAGTGCCATCAACCTTTTTAGTACTTCCTCTCTGTTTATACCATTACCACGACACATCTTTTCTCTTTGGTTTGCAAAAAAAATGCTTTTCTCTCTAACCTGTCATTTCCTGTCCTCTACCACATTCTCTATTTTGTCTTCTTTTCCTTACCCCTCCACCCCCTCTCAGTTCTTAAAATCTTCTTCATCCCAATAATGCCCCAGTTCTATTGAAGAGTTCTAGGCCCGCAACATTGATTTGCTTTACTTTCCCCATAAATGCTGCCTGACTTGCTGAGTGTTCCCAGCTATTTATTTTCTTAATTTTAAGGACCTTAATTCGATCTGCAGAACGAGCTGATGGCAGCATTGTGCTGAGAATAGACTGTATCCAGCAATGTAGTCAACAACAAATTAGCTCCTTTCACATCAGGAGGATATCCCAAGGCACTGGACAGTCAGGCACCCGCACCAAAGTCGCTCGATGGGATCAGGAGGAGTGGAGGGAGGATGAGGCTAGGGATAGGATTGTGACCGAAGGAATGGTTGAAGAGGAGGACTCTGAGACAGTCTTGAAGGAGGCAAGGAAAGGGGCGAGCCAGAGGGACAACGAGATGGAGCTCCAGAGGGTGGAGGCAGAATGACTGAAGGCCCAGCCACCAATAGTTGGGGAAGCGGGGGAAGGTGAAGCAGGTCAGAGCCGCTGAGCAGAGGGAGAAAGTCAGCAAAAACATACCTGCGCCTGCCTTGGCTTTGACCACCTCTGTACCAGCATCCTGGATTCGGGCAATGAGAGCCACCAGCTGATCCTGGTTGAATTCCACTTTGGGTGTGCACTGCAGTCAAAGGCAAAATTAGATAATGTTAGCAAATTCCATCCAAAACCCTTTTTGCAACATGAAGCAACAGTGAAGTTGAGTTTCTATAGGGCCCCATAACTGGAATGTCGCCTTTCATGGGTTCTTTTCACTATGGAATTCCTCTCCAAGCACTCGAACAAAACATTTTATATCTCAGAGACACTAGTACAATCTTTAAATCTCAGACTGCTCTCAAGAGATTAATTGTCAGGTTTCAAAAGCAATAGTAGGATGGATTTTAAACTGGAACAATCAGGTTGTGGGGGAGGGGGGGTGGGGGTGCTAGAAGTTGAGGAGAAAAGCAGGTGAGAAACTACATGTCTCTGGACTGTTTACTCACCTGTGAGATTATAGGGATGATCGTCTTGCCAGCATGGCCTCCAATAACAGGAACTGTCACACGGGCCGGGTCAAGGCCCTGTGAAGTAAGATGATAAACACATTCAAGAGGGACACATAAAGACAGCCTGTAATTAATTGCATTTAAACCAGTTTACACAGCAATTTTGTTAATTTAAAGGAGCTGCATCCTGCAACTTTGCTTGCAAGAAACCGAAGAGTTCTGCAAATGATTGTTAAACAACTTCATCACTGCTCATATCCCAGGGGGAAACACGCCAGCTTCACCATCTCACCTTCAACTCTGCCACAAAGGTGTTGGCTCGAACAATGTCCAAAGTTGAGACACCAAAGATTTTGTTAGGGTTATAAACGCCATGTTTCTTGAAAATTTCTGAGGTTATGGGTATTGTGGAGTTCACCTAGTGGGGGAAGAAAAAAAATTGGCCATTCATTAACTTAACATTCTGGCACCCATCAGGAAGGGTAATGTCCCAGAGAGCTTGCTCATTGGGGTTAATTAATAATATTCAGATGTAATTAGGATTTCTTAAATAATCTGAATTGCTCAGTTTTAAATAGCATCTCTCACATTGATTAAATGTTAGGTTACAGCTACAAGTTATGGCAGATTTGCCTATGTGGGGAAGGAGATGAGAAGGATTTGGGGTTAGGGTTAGTGGTGGGGAAGTGGGCTTCGTTTGTGCTTAAATCAACAATGTTAAGATGAGTCTACACAGCAGCATCACTTCCATCAAGAGAGATTGTGATGATAATAATAATGCTTGTGTTTGATATCATGCTTAAACACTATAAAAAATTGGTAATTTCACTCCAAAACTGGAGACACTGTGGGACACTGCTATCCACAATTGGCTGCTGCATTTTGCCCACAAATACACAGCCAATTCACTTATAGTACAATATATCCTGTGAAGCGCTTTAAGACATCTAGAAGACTTGAAAAACACTAAATCAAATGCATGGATTGCTATTATCTTCTAGACACCTCAATGTGCTTCACAGAATATATTGTAAAGTGAATTGACTATGTTTTGTGGGTGAAACCTGGCAGCAAATTGCACAGAGCTGTGTCCCACAAACCGTAATAATCCAGAAATCACACCATTTTTTTCTGATGTATGGGGACACAGCAGGAGATAGGGTTGTACTTTTAGATGGCAGTGATGAGTGAAATAAATACTGCTGGCACACTACATGTAGGTTGTGTCAATCACAAGTGAAATGGTTCTGGGGAACACAACACTCATTTCAAAATCACAGGCGTTAGACACACCTCCACTTCTTGCAGATAAGAGCAGGGTCACGGCGTGGCAAAGTGCTTATGGCTGCTACGAGCAAACTCACAGGGTTAGAAATGATGCACATCATGGCTTCTGGGCAATGGCGGGCACAAGCCTCTGATAACACAGCCACAATAGTAGCGTTTGTGGTAAACAGATCATCTCGAGTCATACCTGCAATGAAGGAAAGTTACAGTAGTCATTTGACTTACAAAGTACAATAGACAGTGCAGAGAGTTAATAATACTTCCCAAATTACTGCCATGCCTTTGGCCAACATTAAATTTCCCTAATTACTTGAGCTTCATACTTAAGATCAAAGTGAGCTCGCCTAATCTCCTAAAAGCAAAAGTTTATAGCTAAAGCAGTCAAATTGGTTGAGTGACACGCTCACAAGTGGCAAATCACCAATTAGCCAAGACTACTCGGCAAATCAGCAATCAGTCCAATACATAGTAAAACTGGTTCTTACCAGGTTTCCTCGGTACACCAGCAGGAATGACCACCACCTCACATCCTTTCAAGGATTCGGCCAGCTGGGCAGGGCCCAAGTAACCTGAGGAGAAAGCACCACAGGCACGTTATCACATAACCTAGAGGAAACTAGTGAAGAAAATCATAATCTACAAATAGCTTCTAAACATCTCCCATGTATTTAAGATGTGACTGGAAGGCCCAGGCACTGGGAGGATATCAAACGGAGCAATAAATAATGGAACAAGGAAACAAAGATTCTGTCTCAAAAAGGAAAAAATAGTTTATCCATGTTTGTGCCCTATTTTGTCCTAACATAAGCAGGGGTCTCCTCGGAGCTGAACTGACTCCAAAATGACATGCCCGGCAATGGAGTACTGGAATCAAGCCAGCGCTCTATGGCAGTCTCAGTAGTCTGCTCCTGAGCCAGGCACGTGAGTGAGCCAGGCAGGCAGGCAGGGAATGAGTATGTTTTTTTTAAAAAGAAAATTTTGACTAACAATGTCCAAAAGAACCTAACTCCAGATTTACATTCATTCTTATGGGAAAAATGTATTCGCTTAATGTAGTTTCACTTAGTCGCACTTATCAAGAACCAAACTACAACATTAAGCGGGGATTACCTGTATCCCAGAGCACTGCTGATTACAGCCAGCCTGGTTCATCAGCAGGATCTGGAAGGGCAGACCAGTCACCAAGGGCAACCAGTCATCCCACTTAGCATCTGTTAACCCTGCAAACCAAGGTCCCAATAGATAGGGTGGTCCTAGCTGGACTAGCAGGGTGAAAGTTTGTCAGACAACAAAATCAATGTCAAGCTCTGCAGTTTTAGTTGGTTAAGACTTCAGCAGTTACCCCATCGCACACTCTGGGGTCACCAAGCCTTGGCCCTTGCTAACCTGTGCCTCATACTTTCCAAAATTAGGTAAGCAGGATACATTCCTCCAGGGAGAGTGCGCGTTCCATTCCAACAACCTATCTCTGAGATTTTCATGTGTAGGTGGGATGCATGGAAATCTCAGTGGAGTTTGGATACTCTTAAGCACGATAATGGGTTTCCATTGGCTGACCAAAACAAAAACTTAAGGCTCTCAATTGCAGGAAGAATGGTTGCACACAAAGCATCAATAGATCTTTACAATAATTACACTGGATCTGGCTCATTATATTTTTTCACTTCAGCCCTCAAACAAGCCGGATTTTTCACTCACCAGTGACCTTCGCCCTGGTTTCAATGTGGCTCAGATCAGCTGCAACACCAGGTGTGTGGGCAATATCATAGAGGGAGAGCTGGCTGACGAGGGGGCTGTTCTTCAACAGTAGAGAGAGAGGCTGTCCAATGCCACCTGCCGCACCCAAAACTGCCACCTTGGAATTGTTCTGCAGAAAGAGAAAAGGGGATGAGATACAACAGCACACAGTTAATATTCACAAACCACACTGCTGTTAAGATTAAATTCCTCTGGTGATGCACTAAATTGGTTGATAAACAAAAGCATCCCCACTAGCAAATTCTTTTCACTGTTTACCAGCCTAATATTTTCTGTTAGCAGCTTTTTTTAAAAATAAACTGACAGCAAGTTTCCAAATACAAAAAAATTAACTAACTCCTTAAAAAAATACTCAAGTTTTTCAACATTTATATACTGCATAAACATTAGCAGTTTCAAAAGCTAAACAGTAAAGCTTCCTGGTCACAAGCAGTTGCAAAACACAAACTTAAGACTTTAGCAACATAGAAAGTCATGCCAATTGAGTTTTCCAGCCTTCCCACAAATAGTTTCAGAAGATTGACACTGCATGGTACATGATCAGAAATAGAACTCAATTAGGATTCTGGTCATGAATCCACTGAAGAAATTTATGGTACAATTATAAAATCAATGTCCACCCACTATTCTGGGCAGAAATAGGTGCTCGAACTATCAGTTAAGCTAGAGCCTCTACAAAATACTGCACAAATTATGAAGTGGGAGTAAATGAGGTTCGCCAAAGGATTATGAGAAGTGTAATGAAAAAGATTGGACGAGAAGTCTAAACACGTGCCTCAGACCTGAAAGGACCAATATTGAAAACACCCACCAATAATAATACTTGCATTGATAAAACCCCTGATCACATCTTCTAGACGTCCAAAAGCACTTCACAGAATACCATAAAATGAATGGTTTGAGGGCAAAACACAGCAGCCAATTCATCTTGAAATCCTTTAGCTCTATGGTTGGAGCACTTGCTTTGCAAGTGAGAAACCAGGATTCGATTCCCAGTGAGTTGAAATGTTGGTCAAGTTTCCTTACTCTACACTCCTCTGTTTACCTAGAAGTACCCGATTTGGCAGATTTTTCTGGCGGTAATAATTCCTTCCAAATAAAAATAAAATTGGTCACTCAATCCACAACTGTCTGTCAGACACTGCTATGGCAGTCACATTTTCCCACAAAATATAAAGTCAATTCACTTTACAGTATATTTTGTGAAGTGCTTTAAGACATTTAAGATGTGATCAAGCACTCTTCTCCATTGTAAGGGTTATTATACCAATCCAAGGCTTGACTCTGCTCCTATGTGGGCAGATATTTCAGGCATTGCTTCCACTGTTGGACTGTGTACAAGAAAAAAATTGTTGCTTTGACATGTAATCCTTTCAATACTATTCTGGTCATTGCCCTTTTAAACTTTCTTCTCATTTGTATCAGGTTCAAATAATTACCCTGCAAACACTTCCTCCTTCTCCTTTTATCACCATTGTTGAAAGACTATTTGCACAATTTTCTACACAACTGGGGAACTTCCCAAAATATATTAAATTTAATTTCTCTTCAAAAACACAAAATACTGCAGATGCTGGAAATCTGAAACAGAAATCGCTGGGAATACTCAGCAGGTCGAGTACCATCTATGGAGAAAGGAAAGTGAGTCAACGTATCAGGTCCATGACGAAGATCAGAACTGCTCAATCCAGTTCTAATGAAGGGTCATAGACCTGAGTGTTCCCAGTAATTTCTAATTTCTCTGCGAGTCTAACTTTAGCAGTATGTCACTGTCAGCTTTGGGTCCTTATTTTAACATTTCACCCACAAAATTGTTAATTTTCTTTTACAGTATATTCTATGAAGCACTTCAAGACATCTCAAAGATGTGATTTGGCACTATATCAAATGCAAGGATTATTATTATGCTCTCAATTAGACAATGAATGAAAGGTGCTAAATTGTGCCTAAGATGGCCTCACTGCTATACTGTTATCTCAATTACAACAACCCTTGCATTTAGTGCTTTTCACGTCTTTTAGACATCTATCACAGATGCAAGAGCTCAGATGAACAGAGAATTAAGACGATGGCTTAAATGTTCAGTGCAGCTTTTAAATTTACACAGGACATGGGATGACTAGCAATATTTTGCTAATCTGTCAATAACTATAGCACCCTCACTCAAGGTACAATCTTGGTTGCCAATCTGGTTGTCTGATTGTCCTGAGAAGGTGGCAATAGACCTGCTGTTGGAACAAGGGTAATAGTAACGTTTCCAAATCAAGACACTGTTGTTGTTTTAAAGTACTCTTCTGTACTGTAAAAATGCACATTATCTACATCTGTGACAGTCATACAACAATTCAAGTATTGACATGCAACGAGCTAGGAAGCAATGGTGATAGATTTATTACAACAAATTTACATAGCACCTTTCACATAAGACGCCCAAGTATTACAATGTTAATCAGATTAACAAGAAATGCACCAACACCAAGGTCAGTGTACATCAAGAGGGAGCCTTGAATATTTTTCATATACATTGTATTTTATATCCTCAATGTAGTATTATCATGTGCTTAGTCACTCGTAATCAATTTCCAACAATTTGCTTTACAGAATACTTTCAAGCATGTGTCCTAAAGTTCATAGAATCATACAGCACAGAAGGAGGCCGTTTGGCCCATTGTATCTGTGCCAGCTCTTTCAAAAGTATCCAAATCAATGCCACTCCCACACTTACTTCCCGTAGCCCTGCAAACTTTTCCTCCCCAAATAATTGTCTATTTCTCTCTTAAAAGTCGTTATCAAATTGGCTTCCACCACACCTTCAGGCAAGATCTGAACAACTCACTCTTTATAACTTAATATATGCTCCTAATGTCCTGTTATCTAGACATATCTGAAAGTATTGTATTTTCTCTTTCTGTAACAACTTAGATAAGAGATTTCACATTTGGGAGTATTGCCCAAGGTACTGAACAGTCAAGCTTTTGCACCCGATCTGGGAGTTGGAACTAGGTCGGCTGGGGAGGTGGTAGGTAAAATGACTGAATGCAAGGATCACACATCTCCCCTCAAAAATATGGCCTAGCTGATGAAACTAACTGCAATTGTGTGGATGTCAAAACCTTGTTGTTTTGTCCCTTTTCTTCAGAAGACCTAATCAATTCCAAAACCAACACCCAAATCTTCAATAAGATAGCTCCAGAACAGAAGACAAGGTGAAAATAAATCCATTTGACACAGATAGGAGTAAGACAAAAGTGTTTTTTTTAAAAAGAAAAAACATTACAGCAAGAGAGGTATCTGACACATATTGCACCATTTCTCATTGCAGCATCTAGGAAGTGATAGAGATCTGTTACAGTGACACCCTGGCCATTTCGTAGCAGGTTGCTACATACTCGATGCTGCATTCACCTTCAAAAATCACACAAGTACCGGGTCACACATTATAGAAATATATATATATATATATATAGTTTAAACCGTATCTTCCCAAATACAACCACCACCATCTCAAGGCAAGCTTTCCCACTACCAATTACCCGCCACCTACCCACCACCCCGAGACCGGCAGCATAGACAGGGATCACTTTCAGCAACGTCTCTCCCAAGCAGACACTGGGCAACAGGGTCATGGGCAGAGGACAGCACCAGAGGCGAGTAGAGGAGAACTGGCCATTCTCAGGCCAGTCCAGAGAGGGTTTTGTTTCGGTCAGCCGGGTGCCGTATGCAGAAACCCATCACCGTGTCTAAAAGTCTTCAACCGAAAGTTGAGTTGTCCATACATCCCACCTACCTACACATGAAAATCCCAGAGACTGTTAGAATGGGATGAGCTCCTATTCTCCCTCCCTCTCCCCAGCTGCTTTCCCAAATTCCGGAGAATCAGGTAATCAGGAGAGTCCGGCGAGTGAAACCCCTGCCGCCCAGCGGATTACCCACGGCGCCTGAGCAGGTAGGCCTCTGTCAGCATTAAGATGGAACTCAGGCCCGGCTTGTGGCCCTACTTGTCTCTCTTCTCTCCCCTTCCCTACCACCCATCCCGGAGGCACCGCCAACCCGACCGGTTACCTGTGAGGAAACGGAGAAGCTGCGGTTGAGGGAGGCGAGGGCCGGTCTGGCAACACGGGAGATCATACTTAACCACTTCTCAGTTTTCCCCTCACGCAACTTGACTCCAACGACCTCCAGCAGCTTTTAAAGGAGCGAACAGCCTACCGCATCTTAACTTGCTGCACCAACGACACGTCCCGCCTATTTCTCTCCCGCCAATTGGTCCAATTTGCCCAGCAGGTCGCCTTCCCGGCAGCATGCGTCAGGTTAGGTTGAGGCGCGGAGTGACGCGCGCACGCATGCCTGCCCCTGGCCCTGTGTTGATTGGTTGTAGACTCTGTTTGTGCATTGGTTGCTGCACCTGTCAATTATTCCGTTAGGCTCCGCACTTGCGCGCTGGTGGCGCACTGTTCCAGTGACGTCATTGCGTGGTAACCAAGCAACGGTCCAACATTGGAGAGAACCAACTTGCATTGATATATAGCGCCCCTCGGGCAGGGTAGCGCCCCAGAGCGCTTGACAGGGTATACAGAGAGTGGGGAGGCAACTGTGTGGCTAAGGGGCTATGAGTGTAAATTAGTACATGTGGTAGTCAGGCACTTCATTATTGCTGGAATGGCTGGGATTGTGTTGGGTGAGCCAACAGAGCTGTATAACATCCTCAATCAATCCACAAAGTACTCCAGACTGAGCGAGCCCACTTACCTGTATTTAGCTGGTGAGTATGCTCACCACACTTTAATTGGCAGGATCTGATTTTAATGTTTTAATTACGTGGTCAGTACAACATCAACAAAGTTACATTTACAGAGCGCCTTTCACTTCGGGAGGACGTCCCAAGGCGCTGAGCAATTAGGTCGGGACCCGAGCGGTCGGGGGCGCGGGGTTGGAGTAGGGGGAAGGGGTAGGAGAGGGGTAAGAGTTAGGAGGGGAGTAGAAGGCGCGGTCGAAGAGGAAGGTCTTAAGGCTGGCCTTGAAGGAGGAAAGGGAGAAAGTGAGACGAAGGGATTGCGGGATGGAGTTCCACTTTGGGAGCAGAGAGGCTGAAAACCCGGCCACCGATGCTAGGGTGGAGGACGTCGAGCGGGCCAGAGTCTGCTGAACAGAGGGGACGGACGGGCTGATGGGGAAACAGCAGGTCAGAGAGATAGGCGGGGGAAAGACCATGAATGGCCTTGAAGGTGGGAGTACTCAGTAAATATGAATGTGTTGTTTTAAGTGTTGGCTTTTTGTTTAGTGTTCTTCTTCACATTAGTTTTTTGTTTTGAAAGGGTGCACTCTGGGAGTTTCACCAAAGAAATGATTCAGGGAATTATAACTTTGACTCGAGGAATCAATAATTTTTTTTTTTAAAAAAAGCAGTTCAGGGAGTCGGCTAACGGGTGAACTCTGGGAGTTTCACCAAAGAAACGATTCAGGGAATCATAATGATGGGACTCGGGGAGTTCTAGTACATACTGCAGAAAAACGGCTCGGATTCGGCTAAATATTTAAGTAAAACTCAGGGAGTTTAACACAGCAGAGTGTTGACACAGAGAGTCCATGATTACAATGAGTAAAAGGAGCAAGACAGACTCAGGTGCTAAATGTCCCGAATGGGAGAAATTTGCAAACTGGAAATTGTCAATTGAGGGAGATTTATTGGAAGGTAAGGATGGAATGTGTGGTTGATCAAATGAGGAACTAGATGAACTATAGTTGAGGGGATACAAACATGGATTGGTTACAAGTAAGGTGTGAGTAAGGGGAGATTATGACTCAGAAGGATTTCAGGAGCGCACAATATTTGATGTGGAGAGATAGTGTGTAGCGACAGTGATGGGATAAGACACAGGACAATAAAATGTTGTCACTAGAGAGGAAGATGAAGGATTGAAGGAACAAGTAAAGTGAGGGAAGACCTAGTGGAGACGGAGCAAGCCGAATCTAATGAATGGAAGTTAGAACTGTATTCTGAAAGGGAGAAACATGAGAAGGAACAAGCATGTTGGGAAAGAGAGACAGCAGAATGGGATAATTGGAAAAGGAATAGCATGAGAAAACAAATTTATACCGGATTTTTAAAATCATTTACTTCAGTCATTGACTGTGGGCAGTTTAAACTCTCTGACTGCAAGCATTCTGGTTTGTGTAAATTTAAGGACGTCGCGTAACCGAAGCAATCCTTAGACCGGACTTGAAGGAGACGAGAGGCGGTGAGGCGGAGGGATTGCGGAATAGAGTTCCAGAGTGTGGGGGCGATACTGAATGCCTAACCACCAATGGTGGGGCAGGAAGTGCGGGGGACCTGAAGCAGGTCGGTGTCCACTGAGTGGAGGGAGCGGAGAGGCTGGAGTTGGGAGATCGGTGAGGTAGGGTGGGAGGGAATGGGGTGAGGAAGACCATGGAAGGCTTTGAAGATGAGTACTCAATTCTGCGAGGAATAGGGAGCTAATGAAGCCGGGCAAGGACGGGGGTGATTGATTCATGGAGCCTGATGCGGGGAAAGGTCACGAGCTACAGATTTTTGAATAATCTACAGCTTCTGGAGAGAAGATTGGAAATCCAGTGAGCAGGCAGTTAGTGTAGTAGTTGGTGTAGCAGAGAAGGTTGAGGGGAGTTTTGATAGATGTTAAAAATGATGAGGGGTTTATAGAACAGACAAGAAGAAACTGTTTCCTCTGACTGGTGAGTTGGTATCCACAGGATACAGATTTAATGACGGAAATAAAATACGATTCTTTAGTTAAATTGTTTTATGGGAGAAATTCCATTGGTTTGGGCTGGGGGGAGGTATCCATCAGAGAGAGAAATCAACTATAGCAAACTAAAATGGGAAGTATATCAATCTTTCCTGCAGCTCAGTGGTTAGAGCACTTGCCTTGCAAGCTTGAGACCTGTGTTCGAATCCAGGCAGGGCGAAATCTTGGTCAAGTTTCCTTAATCCACATGCTTAATAAACAATAAGAATAATAAATTGGTCATTTCAATCCACAACTGTTTTTGGGACACTGCTGAGCACAATTGGCTGCCGTGTTTCACCCACAAATATACAGTCAATTCATTTTACAGTATAATCTGTGAAGCGCTTTGAGACGTCTAGAAGACATGAAAAGCGCTGTATCAAATGCAAGGATTACTATTAATATTCCTAGGCTTCTACAGGAATTGATGGTTATTACAGTATATGCAAGATAGATTAGATAAACATATTATTTTACCCTGTTTACCCCAACTGGGCACTATAGTGATCACTGGGCAGTGGCACCTACATTTTCCGTGAACTTGTTATATATTCACAAGAATATATAATTGGTACAGAGTTGTCAGAGCCACCGTGAGAGAATAATGTATGATGCACTTCTGAGAAAATAATAACCAGAGCAAAATCTAATTTGACCCAAGGAGAAAAATTGATCAGGGGCCTGTGACCAAGCGCTATCCAGTGATCTCTGCTTGTATGTGCAAATGTGAGAAATTGGGTGACTCCATTCTTCAGCCTCTGTTAATGCAGTTGTTATTAAAGTTTTCATAGATTCACCTGTGGCCTTGAAACCCATGACTTATGCTGTATACTACCCCCACAGCCTCCCACAAAAGCTATGTTCAGCAGAAGATTAAAATGTGCCTTCTATGTCCTAACAGGAACTAACTCTCTTTTTCAAATCCAAATTTGCTTGCAGACGTACGTATAAAATCAGAGTACAATGAAAGCCATGTGATAACAGCCAAGAGAGCCAAAAGAATACAAGAGGTAATCTTATCTTCCCATTCCAAATGAAATCACATTTATAATAATAATATCTTGAATTTGATTTAGCGCCTTATAGGGAACGGCGATATGGGAATTTTCCGGATATGGATATATCGGCTGGCTCATATCGAGATATACCAAAATACCGATATTTTTTCCCTAGCGCCTTATCACTTTGACATGTCTCAAAGTGCTTCAGGGTATACTGTAAAGTAGTGTCCAGCGATATGGAATTTTTTGAATATCGATATATCGGTGGGCTCATATCAATATATACCGATATATCGATATCACCAGGTTTTTTTATCCTGTGTATGCACCCGCATTCGGGTGTGCGCACACATTCAGGTGTGCGCGCGCATTTGGGTGTGTGCACGCATTCGGGTGTGCACACGCATTCCGATCTGCATGTTCTACGCCCAGGAGGTTTGCAATGCCGGCGATAAGGTATGTTGAAAAAGTTGGTATTATACTAACTGATATATCGATATATCGCCGGACACTATATACCGATGTTTTGTGATATACCGATTTTTTTTATACCCAATTTTTGCGATATACTGATATATTCAAATTTTCAATATCGGCATATCGATATGAAAAATTATACCAATATAATCGATATATCACCGGACACTACTGTAAAGTCAATTGACTATATATTTTGCGGGTGAAACACGGCACAATTACGACCAGCGGTGTCCCACAAACAGTTATGACCAATGACCAAATTATTTTATTTTAAAGGAATTATTACCCCTGGTAAAGCAACCTGCCAATCAAGTAATGACAGGATGCCTGCTTACTGCTAGGTAATCAGAGCATGTGGAGTAAGGAAACTTGTGCAAAATTTCACTCTGCCAGGAATTGAACCCAGGTCCTCTCCGCACTGTCACCTGTGGTGTACCCCAGGGCTCTATCCTTGGCCCCTTACTTTTCAATTTATACATGCTCCCACTTGGTCACATCACCCGCAAGCATGGGGTTAACTTCCACATGTATGTGGTAGGGAACGGCGATATATCGGTATATCGCTAAAACCCGATATGATTTTCATATCGATATGCCGATATAGACATTTTAAAAATACCGATATATCGAAAAACGATATATCGAGGTAAAAAATCGGGATGCGAGCACAATCAACTACAAGACCCAGAATGCTCATCTCTATACACAATGCACAGATGCAAAGCCGCCATCTAGTATTCATAGTCCTCGAATACAATATACAGGTATACAAGGGGTGGGGGGAGAGAGACGGCTGTGGGTGGGGGGTGGTGAGGGGGAGAGAGACAGAGATGGAGAAAGTGAGAGACACAGAGAGAGAAAGATATTTAGCTCCTGAGAAGATATTTAGCTCCTGAGAAGATAGGTCCCGAATGCGCGCGCACCCGGAATGCGCGCGCACCCGGAATGCGCGAGCACCCGGAATGCGCGCACACTCCGATGCGCGCACACATGCGCAGTACGAAAAAACTGAAAATATCGGTATTTCGGTATATCTCGATATGAGCCAACCGATATATCCATATCCGGAAAATTCCCATATCGCCGTTCCCTAGTATGTGGACGACACCCAACTCTACCCTCGACTCCAGGACTACCACTGTCCTGACAGACTGTGTCTCAGACATCAAGTCCTGGATGAGAGCTAACTTTCTGCAGTTGAACATCAACAAGACCGAGGCCCTACTGATTGGCTCGCCAACGACTCCTTGCATCAGGCGCTGGCTGCATCAACCTTCATGGTTGCACACTGAACCTCACCAAGCCAGTCAGGAACCTGGGTATCTTGTTCGACTATCAACTGTCTTTCCTGCTTTACATCAAAGCAATGACTCGCTCTGTCTTTTCCCATCTCCGCAACATCTCCCGACTCCATCATTACCTCACCTCTAAAGCCGCCGAAACCCTCATCCACACCTTCATTACATCCCGGCTCGATTATGCAAATGTCTTGCTGGTTGGCCTCCCTAATTCCTCACTCCACAGGCTGCAGATAATCCAAGCCTGTGTCCTCTACCGTTCCAAACTTCGTGACCCCCATCTCCCCCAACCTTTCCCTCCCCCATCATCGAGGATCTAATTTAAGATCCTGATCCTCACATATAAAGCCCTCCACAACCTCGCACCACTCTACATCCGTGACAATAACAACAACTTCGATTTATATAGTGCCCTCCACGCTGGACGGCCTCTCAGAGCGCCTATCCTTTTAAACTCCTATCCTTTTACCAACCTGCCTGCCATCTCCGCTCAGCAGCCTCTGGCCTGCTCCATGTCCCCCAACCCACCCTCCCAACCATTGGCAGGCGAGCCTTCAGTCACTGCCCCCAACCTCTGGAACTCCATCCCGATGTCCCTCCACCTCGCACCCTCCCTGGCCTCCTTCAAGTCTCGCCTCAAGACTCTTCTCTTCGATGGTCCCATTGGCGACTCCTTTCCCCCCACCTGTCCTTCGCTTGGGTCTGAAGCAATAACCTGTCCAGCGCCTTGGGATGTCCTCATGACGTGAAAGGCGCGATACAAATGTAATTTTGTTGTTGTTGTTGTTGTGAGGCGAGTGTTCTTAACCACTGAGCTCCAGCACTCCCATAGTTCATTTGTTATAATCTCCCACCATACCATATATTTGCTGGGTGAAAGGGGGGAGAGGGGGTGTAAGTGGGTGTGTTGCTCCGTCCAGAGAAAATAAGGAACAATTGAGTTTGATTAATAAATAGATGGACAGTGAGACAAGTAAGCGAAAAGACTTCAGCACCACAAATGCTGGCTCCAGGTACAATCCCTCTCTATTCTCAGTTATCCTGCCTTTGATCAGCCATGACCTTATTAAATGGCGGGCAGGCTCGAGGGGCTGAATGGCTTGCTCTTGCTCCTACTTATTATGTTCTCAGTCATGGGTACAATTGGTCCTAACTAACTGCATGGATTTGGTTGAAGATGGGAATGCAATATCTTCGTCTCCTTATGCTCCTCTATTGTGACACCGGTCATTTAGTCGATGCTTTCTGTCGCTTTGCAGGATGAGAATGAAGAATTTTTGATGCCACAGGACGTAGAGATTGAGTGCATACAGTTTATTGTGGTGTACGACCAGAACACTTACTCATTAGAGAACAATGGTAAGCGGAACAAACGACAGAACAAAGTTTACTCTGAAAACATGAATCATGGCTACTTTTAAGATTTGTTATTTATTTTAATGATAATTGCAAAAGGTGTTGAATATTAGCGTTCATGCGCCTGTGCTCGTCCCCAGGTCCCGCTGTCCAATACGCAAAACTTCTGGAAGTTTTTAGCAAAGACCCCATTATTGTACTGAGTGGTGGTTACCAACGCTTCTCTGCTGACTACCCTTTCTTCAGGACACAGAAAATATTTTATATGCCCCAGGTAGGTTCATATGGTCTTAAATATAATGCCCTCCAATTACCATCCACTAGTCCTTTAGTGCTTTTCTTCTCAACCTTCCAGGTTACTCAATGCAATACAATGCAGATACAATCTACTTTTATACAGCGGCTTTCACGTCAGGAAAACGCTTCAAAGCAATTTACACAGCTGGCTGGGCACCCAAGGCGGGAGTGGGAGGGAACTTATTTAGTATCCTCCCACTAGGAACAGGAGAAGACTGTTCAGCTCCCCTTGTCTGTTCCGCCGTTCTTTTAGATCATGGCTGATATGCACCTCAACTTCAGTTACCCACCTTTTCCCCATATTCCTTGATACACTGGGGAGTCCTGTAGCTCAGTAGTTAGTGCACTCAACTTATAAGCGAGAACTGGGTTTGATTCCAGGCGGGACTAAACAAGTTTCCTTACTGTACACGCCTGATAATAATCCCTCAAGAAAAAAAGTGTTACTCCATCCACAACTGATTGTGGAACACTGCTGCACGCGATTGGCTGCTGCATTTTTTCTGCAAATATAGTCAATTCACTTTATAGTATATTCTGTGAAGCGCTTTGAGACGTCTAGATGTGAAAAGCGCTATAATAAATGCAAGAATTATTATTATATTATTATGTTATTACCCTGATGTTACAAAACTCTCACACGCTGTAGAATCAGGCTATTAATAATAATAATTCTTGCATTTGATATAGCGCTTTGCACTACTGAGCTACAGAATATACTGTAAAGTGAATTGACTATTTTTGTGGGTGAACCGCAGCAGCCAATTAGTGTCCCATAAACAGCCATTGATTGAAGTGACCAAATTTTTATTTTGTGAGTAGTATCTGAATGATTTACTAAATCAAAACATGCAAAATGTAAATCACACTACATGCAATTTGAAACTAAATTTTAAACACTCGTTCTTGGCCTTTATAGTTAGAGTATTTTGGATTGTTTTTTACTGAGATTTACAATGCTTATACTATAAATGTTATCAGTTTTGCTGGGATAGTGTCCCAGGGCTCTTAAAGTAACTTGTCAAGGAAGAAGAGTATCTCCCGAGAGAGAACAGAATTTCTGTGCAATGTTTTTTCTAGTGAATAGCGATTGGATTTGGGTTTTTACTAGGGGACTAACATGAAGATGTCCAAATGCTCTTGTGTTGTGCGATGGCTCTAGGAGTTGGACCACATTCATACATATCCAGTGGAGATCATTCCTGGCAAACTGTACATGGGGAATTTCGAACAGGCGTGTAACAACAAAATCCAAAAAGATCTGAAAATCAAGGTGCATGTCAATGTCTGCAGTGAAGGGGGTATATTGTGAGTAATGGAGACAATATTCTACATTTTAACGGGTCGCGGGGTTGGAGGGGTGTAGAGAAAGTTGCTCGTGATTCAGTAATTCGTACTGGAAATGTGCTCATGTGTTATAATGATAATCCTTGCATTTGATATAGCGCCTTATCATAGATTCATAGATTCATAGATTCATAGAATTTTACGGCACAAAAGGAGGCCATTCGGCCTATCTAGTCTGTGCCGGCTCTTTGAAAAGAGCGATTAAATCCCACTGCCCTGCCCGCTCCCCATAGCCTAATAGACCTGTTCTCCCTAAATAAAGATCTAATTCCCTTTAAAAAGTTGTTATCGAATCAGCCTCCACCACCTTTTCAGGCAATGCATTCCAGATTCCAACAACTCGCTGAGTGAAAAAATTTCTCCTCAGCTCCCCTCTACTTCGCCTTGAAACTATTTTAAATCTGTGACCACGAGTCACAGATTCGCCCACGAGTGGAAATAGTTTTTCTCTATTTGCCCTGTTGAAACCCCTCATGATCTTATAAACCTCTATTAGGTCTCCCCTCAATCTTCTCTGCTCCAGAGAGAATAACCCTAGCCTATCTAGCCTCTCCTCATAGCTGAAGTCCCTGAATCCTGGCACCATCCTAGTAAATCTTCTTTGTACCCTTTCCAATGTCTTCACATCCTTTCTGTAGTGTGGTGACCAGAATTGAACACAGTATTCCAGCTGAGGCCTCACCAAAGTCTTATAGAGGTTAGTCAGCACTTCCTGACTTTTGTATTCTATACCCCTATTTATAAAGCCTAGTATCCCATCTGCCTTCTTAACAGCCTTGTCTACCTGTCCTGCCACCTTCAACGAGTCACTAACACAAATCCCCAGGTCTCTCTGTTCCTTCACACCATTTAAAATTTTACTATCTAGCCTATATTGCCTCCCTTCATTTCTTCTCCCAAAATGCATCACCTCACACTTCTCTGCATTAAACTTCATCTGCCATGTGTCTGCCCACTTTACCAATTTGTCTATATCCTCTTGCAGATGGCTACTATCCTCCTCACTATTTACTATTCTCCCTAACTTAGTGTCATCTGCAAACTTGGAAACTGTACTCCCTACACCCAAGTCCAGATCATTGATGTAGATTACAAAGAGCAATGGTCCCAAAACCGATCCCTGTGGCACACCACTGCTCACTTCCCTCCAGTCTGAAAAACAGCCGCTCACTACAACTCTCTGCTTTCTGTCTCGCAGCCAGTTGTGGATCCACTCTGCCACTGTCCCTTTTACGCCATGGGCCTTTAATTTCCTAATAAGTCTCTCATGTGGCACTTTGTCAAATGCCTTTTGAAAGTCCATGTAAACTACATCAACTGCGCTACCATTATCCACCCATTCCGTTACCTCATCAAAAAATTCTATCAGATTTGTAAGGCAAGATTTGCCTTTAACAAATCCATGTTGACTGTCCTTTATTAGCCTATATCTTTCTAAGTGAAGATCTACCTTGTCCCTGATTATGGACTCTAGAAGTTTGCCCACTACCGACGTTAGACTGACTGGTCTGTAGTTACCAGGCTTGTCCTTCTGCCCCTTTTTATACAAGGGAGTAACATTAGCTATCCTCCAGTCCTCTGGCACGACCCCTGTGTCCAAGGAAGATTGAAAGATCGTGGCCAGAGTCCCTGCTATTTGCTCCCGTGCCTCACTTAGTAACCTAGGGTGCATCCCATCCGGACCAGGTGACTTATCCACCTTGAGCGACGTCAACCTTTTTAGAACTCCCTCTCTGGTTATAATTATTCTATCCATTTCTCCTACCCTCTCCTCTAATACCATGGCATTGGCTGTATCATTTTCTTTTGTGAAGACAGAGGCGAAGTATTCATTCAGTACATCAGCCATGCCCTCTGCCTCCACAATGAGGTCCCTAATTGGCCCCACCCTATCCTTGACCAACCTTTTACTCTTAATATGTTGGTAAAAAACCTTAGGGTTCCCCTTAATCTTACTCGCTAATTGTTTCTCATGCAGTCTCTTTGCCCCTCTAACTTCCTTTTTTAGTTCTATCCTACACTTCCTATATTATGCTTGGTTCCCTTCTGAATTTTGAGCCTGACACTTATCATAAGCCTCTTTTTTTGGTTTATTTATCTTGACTTCATGTCTTCTAGACGTCTCAAAGTGCTTCACAGAATGTTCTGTAAAGTAAATTGACTGGATATTTGTGGGTGAAACGTGGCAGCCAATTGCGCACAGCAGTATCCCGCAAATAGTCATGGATTGAAATGACCAATTTTATTATTGTGTCTTTTAGGGAGGATCATTATTAGACATGTGGAGTAACAAAACTTGCCCAAGGTTTCACCCTGACCTGTATGGATTCTAACACAGGTCTCATGCTTGATAGGGGAGTGCTCTAACCACTGAGGTTGGATGGCAGACGAAGGTCGAAGTTGGTTGTGAGTCCTAATAGAAATCAAACTAGTTTCCACCATGTCCTCCTACTTCACCTCTCCACCCGCATAACAAGTTTCTGCTCCTCCCCCTCGGTGTCCAGCTTCACTAGATAATAATTTAATAACAATAATCCTTGATATTGCACCTGTTCACGTTGAGATGTTTCAAAGCGTTCACAGAGTCTATTGTAAAGTGGAGCAACTGTTTATTTTGTCGGCAAAATACAGCAGCTATTTGCACACAGCAGTATCCCCCAAACAGTTATGGATTGAAGGACCGAATTGACAGCAATCAACAGTTAGAACTGGTTGCCAGAGAAAGAGGAAAAATAAATCTCTGGGCAATTTGCTTTGAAGGCAATTCTGAGGCGAGAAAAGGCAACTGTTATGGTATAGACAATAGGCAAGAGCGGTCAAAAGAGGGGCCTCTCACTGGTATGGAGTGTTCTACGCGTGGGTTAACACAGACACCAGCAGCTGTCAACTATGAATCAATTTGTGGATTGCTTTTCTGAGGATGGGGCAGGCTGGGAGTGAGCCAGACCAGCAGCGAGTGAGACCAGCCAGGTTGGCAGAGAGGAGACTGGCAGTGAGTGAGTGAGCCGGGCAGGCAGTCAGGGAGTGAGTATAATTTGTTTTAGAAGATTTTGATGAAAAATGTCCAAAAGAACCTAACTTCCCCCTACGCCAACCCTCCCCCCCCATGTTCGGGTCCCAACCTGACTGTTCAGCGCTTTGGGACGCCGTCCTGACGTGAAAGGCACTTTATAAGTGCAATTTTGTTGTTGTAATTCAAGTTTCTACATTAATTCTTATGGGAAAAATTTATTTGTTTAATGTCGTTTCGCTTAAAGTCACACTTTTCAAGAACCAAACTACAATGTTCAGTGAGGAATACCACTGGGGAGGAGGAACGTTCAGCAAGGAATATTATGTGAAGCATTTTGAGGTGTCTCGTAATAATAATAATCCTTGCATTTGATATGGCGCTCTTCACGTATTCTAGACGTTTCAAAGCGCCATAAGGCACCATATCAAATGCAAGGATTATTAACATTAACATGGAAAAAATTTAATTTGCAGGCTTGAATTGAGCTAGTTGATAGCTTGTTGTCATTTCACCTTGTTGTCTTGATGTGTTCTTTTGTGTTTGCAGCTTCACTGGTGACAAAAACTCTCACCTCTTACACCTTCCCACTGAGGAAGACGGAACCCTTTATGTCCACTTTGACCATACGTGCCAATTTATTGGTGAGTTTCACAGCTAATTCATTGATATCTAATCTTGCGTAAAATCTCCCACTTCCAATAATGCTATCTGCAATATGTAACACCAGTGTTCTGCTTTGCATACAGAAAACTATTTGGACACAGATAAGAGGGTGCTAGTCTTCTCCAATCTTGGCATAAGTCGCTCTACCTGTGTGGTCATAGCCTACCTCATCTATTCCAAGCACATGACCCTGAAGGTAATTTAACCGAGTAAGGACAAACTGCTTAAGATAAAAATAATCAGAGCCCTCCTCTCTGTTCAGATGAATCATAGAATTATACAGCAGAGAAGGAGGCCATTCGACCCATCATATCTGTGCTGGCTCTTTGAAAAGTGCTGTCCAAATATATACCACTCTCCCGCTCTCTCCCTATAGCCCTGCAAACCTGTCATCTCCAAATAATTGTCTGTTGGATGGATGTCAAAGATTCCTAGACATTACTGAGAAAAGAGCAGAGGTTCTGTCTCAGTGTCTTAGCCAAAAGTTCCCAAAATAAAATAATAAAATTAGTTATTTCACCTAATGAGGTGAAATAACTAATTTTATTATTTTGTGTTAGGTGGACATTACTATGTGCAATTGGCTGTATTGTTTGCCTCTTGCAAAATGCTTTGAAATATCCTCTCATCCAGAACTGGTCTAAATCTGCAAATGCCTCTGTCTCTTCCCCTCCCACCACCTTTTAACAAATGGGAGAAAAACAGCTTCACAATGTCCCAGAGGAAAAGGACAGAGAATTTTTTTGCTGAATCATGCTGCTTCCATCTGAATGTAAAACAATCCATTGCACCTTTAACCCTAGGATGCCTGGAATGCAGTGAAGAAATGTAAAGCAAACATGCAGCCACACCGCGACTTTGTACAACAGCTGTCAAAATGGGAGGAGACTATACTGAAGACAAAAATAACCGATATTTCTGAGACCAACTTCTGAAATGGTGTTTATTCCATTGCTGTTGAGGAACAATAATAACAACAACTTGGATTTATCTAACGTCCTGCAGGCACCCCCGGAGGGCTTGAATTTTCCATTTGCCACAGAGTTATATTTGGGAACATTTCGTCAAAGCAATCTTTTTTAACTGTTAAATGTTCTTTAAAACCATTGCGTGCTTCAAACTGTTATTCCTGATTTAATTCTGTCGCAAGCATGGTTTGTAATTTGGGGAAGATGTGAAATTGTTTGTGTGAAAAGGTCTAAAGCGAATTAAAGTTTATCTGTTGTGGTCTGATAAACTGGCAAAACAACAAAATTACATTTGTATAGTGTCTTTCACGTCAGGAGGACAACCCAAGTCAGTGTTTCAGACCCGAGCTGGGGTCGGGAAAAAGGAGGATAGAGGGAAGGGGGAGTGACCTGTCGAAGAGGAGGGTGTTGAGGAGGGATTTGAAGGATGCTAGGGAGGGGGCCAGTCGGACGGATTGTGGGATGGAATTCCAAAGGTTAGGAGCAGAGTGGCTGAAGTTTTGCCCGCTGATGGGCAACATAGAGCAAGCCAGAGCCCATTGATTGGAGGCGATACACAGGTTTGTTAGGGGGTCGCAGAGGTAGGGTGGGGCTAGGCAATGGAGGGCTTTAAAGGTGAGGACTAGGATTTTGAATCCTCTGAGTGATGGTAGCAGGTGGATTGGGCGAGAATGGGGGTAATGGGATCGTGGAGCTTGGTGTGTGAGAAGACACGGACTGCAGAGTTGTGGATGATAAGACAGTTAATGATCAAACAAGACATCTAGGTTCCTGGCTGGCTTGGTCAGGTAGAGTGTGGATACATTGAGGTTGATGCTGCTAGTGCATGAGGTGTGGAGGTGCTAGTGCGAGCCAATCAGGAGAGCCTCAGGTTTGTTGACCGTTAACTGTAGGTTAGCTCTCATCCAGGACTTAATGTCCGACATTAATGTCTGTCAGGAAAGTACAGTTCTGTAGCTCAGTGGTTAGAGCACTCGCCTTACAAATGACCTGATTGTCCACACCAGCAAATATTTGAGAATGGCAGTAGAGGCTGTTAAATACGCATAACAGTAATGTCCGGCGATATATTGGTTATAGCGATATAATGTTTCATATCGATATGTCAATATTGGAAATTCAAATATATCGGTATATCGAAAAATTCGGTATAAAAAAATATCGGTAAATCACAAATATCGGTATATCGTGTCCGGCGATAAATCGATATATTGGTATATATCGGTATAAAGCAAACTTTTTCAACTTACCTTGTCTCCGGCATTGCAAACCTCCTGGGCCTAGAGCACGGAATGCGCGCGCACATCGGAATGTGCGCTAGGGTCCGGCGATATATCGCTAAAACCCGATATAATTTTCATATTGATACGCCGATATAGACATTTAAAAAATATTGATATATCGAAAAATTGATATATCGAGGGAAAAATCGGAATGCGCGCACACTGAACTACAAGACCCAGAATGCTCATCTCTATACACAATGCACAGATCGAGGTGCAAGCCGCCACACTGTATTCATAGTCCTCGAATACAATATACAGGTATGCGAGGGGGGGGGGGGAGAGAGACGGCTGGGGGGTGGGGGTGGAGGGAGAGAGAGATGGCGGGGGTGGGGGGAGGGAGAGAGAGACAATGGGGGGGGGGGGTGAGAGAGACGGCGGGGTGGGTAGAGAGATGGCGGGGTGGGTGGGGGGGAGAGAGACGGCGGGGGGGAGTGGAGAGAGAGACAGCGGGGGGGTGGGCAGGAGAAACAAGTGAGAGATAGGGGGATGTGATAATATACAGATAGAGAGATAGATAGAGAGATAGAGATGGGGGGGGGGGGTGTGAGAGAGGAGAGACACACAGACAGAAAAACACAGATGGAGAGAGTGAGTGTGAGAGACACAGAGAGAGAGAGATACTTACCTCCTGAGGAGATAGGCCCCGAATGCGCGTGCACCTCCGAATGCGCATGTACCCCGAATGCACGAGCACCTTGCGACGCGCGCACATGCGCAGTACCAAAAACCTGAAAATATCGATATGAGCCCATCGATCTATCTAAATCGGAAAATTTCCATATCGAAGGACCCTATGTAACAGTATGCTCTAGGTTAGAAATAGTCACATAGATTATAGGAGTAGTAACATTACTTCTATAAGTATTAATGGTAGTAATGAAGTATCGGTATAATTAAAGAAACTACATTGATCTGACACTGATTATTTGCTAAAACACTCAACAGTTATAGAGACTTGAATTGTCGAAACCTCTTGCACACTTTACACAATTTGTGGAATCCTGTAGCTCAGTGGTTAGAGCAACAACAATAACATTACATTTATACAGCGTCTCTCACTTCGGTAGCCCTCATCTACACGCTAGAGATCCATGTTCATTTCCAGAAGAGGGCGAAACCTTGGGCAAATTTAATTACTCCAGACGCCTGATCCCTCAAGAAAACAATAATAAATTTGTCATTTCAATCCACTCTGTTTGTGTGTAATTGACTGCCACATTTCACCCACAAATATACTCAATTCACTTAGCAGCTGTGAAGCTCTTTGCGACGTCCAGAAGATGTGACAAACACTATGCACTCAGTTAAAATGCTGTTTATGCTGCAGATAAAGCTGCTTTCTGTTCTGAGTATCACATTGGTGAGGATGTCACGGCCTTGGAAATTTGATTACCAGGATGGTACCAGGAATGCAGAACTTTGGTTATGAGAAGAGGCTAGAGTGTAAACATGTTAGTGTATGTTAATAATAATAATAATAATCATCCTTGCATTTGATATAGTACTTTTCATGTCTTCTCGGCATCTCAAAACGCTTCACAGAACATACTGTAAAGTGAATTGACTTGTGGGCGAAATGTGGCAGCCAATTGCGCACAGCAGTGTCCCACAAACAGTCATGAATTGAAATGACCAATTTTATTGATGAATACAGAGGCAATAATATGCAAAAAGGATGAAGCATGTTAACACTTAACAGAAAAAAATGAGATGTGGAAGGCTAAAGAAAGTACAAAAATGATTCAACGTAACCATAATGAGCTCTTCAGAAGTACACAAAAAAGGACAATCAAAAAAGGTTGGATATACTTATGGAAGTAATCTTTTACTGAGAACGAAGGAATGACCAATCTGCTTAAGAAGTACTATTTTTTTTTACAAAGATGAAAGTGGGATTGTAGGAGTACCAGATGAAAATGAAAGTGTGTACTACTGAAACTAAATATTAATTGGAAAATAGTATTTAAAACTTTATATCAACTTACAAGTAGACAAGTCACTAGGACCAGATGGTATGCATTCCACAATATTGAAGCAGTCTGGGCATATTGAAGCATGCGCAAATACTGGGAGTATGCCGCATGGCTGCAGTATGAGATCCGGTTGCTGGAATGGTGAATTGTATTGGGAGATACCGGTTGGTTGAGTTCCGGTTGGTTTCAGTGCTTTGGGACGTCCTCCCGACATGAAAAGCTCTCTATAAATGTAATTTTTGGTGTTGTTGGTTGGGTGCCGGATAACCAAGCTCTTACTCTACTACAAAGAGCACGAGAATCCCAAACATGTATGTCTTTTCCTCCATTATTTAAGGACAATCTAGATGTTGGTTTATAAAAGCTCCCAAAATTTTATAATGTCTTATGCAAGTTTTTATGGTGTCTTAAGCTGGAGCGAGGCTTGGTCCCAATGCTGCTATATTCTTGTACAAAATCAACAAATCTAATCTTCTGCAATCCTTATTTGCCTGTTTCTGGTACAACACACATTTTTTTAAAAATCCATTTACTACCTATGGCGGAACTGCATTGAAGTTATGCAATTGGATATATACCTGTATCTCCTACCTGTACCCGTATACCCATATCTATGGTCTTTCATTGTTTGAGGCTAAAACATGTCTCGTTTGCTTCTTTCCATCCTCTGAAATTTCATGTAACAATGTTTAGTTCCACCCACTATGTTAATTTGCAGCTCACTTTCCCTTTATCAATATTTCTGTCATTTCTGGTAATTATTGTTAATCTTGTGTCTACAACAACTGTTTGAGAGAGTTGGGACAGCGTAACATGGCAGCCAATTGTGCACAGCAGCGTCCCCACAAATAGCCAACAGTGGCTTGAAAATGACTCAATTTTATTATTATTATGTGTTTTTTTGGGGGAGGGATTATTACTGTAGCTCAGTGGTTAGAGCACTCGCCTTACAAGTGCAAGACCTGTGTTCGAATCCAGGCAGATCAGGGCAAAACCATGGGCAAGTTTCCTTATTCCATACACAGACATTAATAAATAATAATAATAATTTGCCCAATAATAATCCGTCGAAAACAAAACAAAAATAAAATTGGTCATTTCAATCGACGACTGTTTGTGCGACACTGCTGTGCGCAATTGGCTGCCGCGTTTCGCCCACAAATATACAGTCAATTCACTTTACAGGATATTCTGTGAAGTGCTTTGAGACATCGATAAGATGTGAAAAGCGCTATGTCAAATGCAAGAATTATTATTATTATTATAACTACAGGTAGACCCCGCTAAACGTCACACTCGGCCAACGGTTTTCTTTGTTATTATGTCGCGGGTGTGTGGAGACGCTGGATTCGTTAAACGTCATGACGTTCGCTATTGCATCCTTCACCAGCGAAAGGAGACCTGGGAGTGAGGCACAGAGTGGGCAGCGAGAGAGGGAGCCGTGCGGGGAGAGAGGGGGAGCCGGGCGGGGAGAGAGGGGGAGCCGGGCGGGGAGAGAGAGAGGGAGCCGTGCGGGGAGAGAGGGAGCCTGGCGGGCGGGGAGAGAGAGAGGGAGGGAGCCGGGCGGGGTGTCAGGGAGAGAGGGAGCCGGGCGGGGTGTCAGGGAGAGAGTGTGGTGCGGAGCTGAGGCCTAGCGCGGGGGGAGGGGCCAGGAGAGCGCGGGGCGGGGCGGGGCCTAGCTGCCGGAATAAAGCCTAACCAGGTAAAGAGTCAACTATAACAGCAATAAACACTAGCTGCACACAGCACTGAACACTAGCACTGACAACAATAACAGGGGAGGGGAGGACGGGTTTGCGCGGTTATGGGGAGAGCTGGGGAGTGGGTTTGTGCCGTAGGATTCTATGATGAACACGAACTAAACACTAACAAAAGCCTTTAACACCACTACACATTAACACTAAATACAACACTGACAACACTAACCGCACTTGTGGAGCTCCTGTAGCTCGGTGGTCAGCGTACTCACTCGCCTTACAAGTGTGAGAACTGTGTTTGAACCCAGACAGGTCAGGGCGAAACCTTGGGCAAGCTTGCTTATTCCACACACAAACACATACACTCACACACACACACACACACACACACACATAGACATAAAGACACACAAAGTCCAAAAAAAAGAAATTGGTCATTTCAACCCACGACTGTTTGTGGGGACGTTGCTTTGCGCAATTGGCTGCCGTGTTGCGCCCACAAATATACAGTCAAGTATATTCTGTGAAGCGCTTTGAGACATCAATAAGATGTGAAAAGTGCTACATCAAATGCAAGGATTATTATAATTATAATTATATATTATACACTAACAGCACTGAACACTAACTAACCAGCACTGAACAACAACAAAATTACACCTGTATAGACAGAGCCTTTCCTGCCAGGAGGATGTCCCAAGGCTCTGGACAGTCACTGCTTCAGACTCGAGCTGGGGACAGTAGGTGGGGTGGAGAGGGAAGGTGGGATTAGGAATTGCTGATGGGACCATCAAAGAGGATAATCTTGAGGCCGGACTTGAAGGAGGCCAGGGACGGGGCAAGGCAGAGGGACTGCAGGATGGAGTTGCAGAGGTTGGGGGCAGAGTGGCTGAAGGCTCGCCCGCCAATGGTGGAGTGGGTGGGTCGGGTGATGTGGAGCAGGCCAGAGCCTGCTGAGCGGAGGGAGGGCAGGTTAGTAAGGGGATAGGAGGTTACGGATGTGGGGTGGGCCGAGGTTGTGGAGGGCTTTAAATGTGAGGACCAGGATCTTGAATTGTCTTAACCAGGACCACATAATAATAATCCTTGCGTTTGATATAGCACTTTTCACATCTTTTCCCGTCATGGATTGAAAATGACCAATTTTAGAAGTTTGCAGATGACACAAAGTTAGGAAAAATAGTAAATAGTGAGGAGGAGAGTAGTCATCTGCAAGAAGATATAGACTGACTGGTAAAATGGGCAGACAAATGGCACATGAAGTTTAATGTAGAGAAATATGAGATGATCCATTTTGGGAGGAGAAATGAGGGAAGGCAATATAGGCTAGGTAGTACAATTTTAAGGGGTGTGAAGGAACAGAGAGACAGGGGGGGTTGTGTGAGTGACTCTTTGAAGGTGGCAGGACAGGTAGAGACAAGACCATCAAGCAAGCATATGGGATACTAGGCTTTATAAATAGGGGCATAGAGTACAAAAATCAGGAAGTTCTGACTAAACTCTATACAACTTTGGTTAGGCCTCAGCTAGAGTACTGTGTAGAATTCTGGTCACCACACTTTAGGAAGGATGTTAAGGCATTCGAAAGGATGCAGAGGAGATTTTCTAGGATGATACCAGGAATGAGGGACTTCAGCTGAGAGGAAAGGCTAGAGAGGCTAGGATTATTCTCATTGGAACATAGAAGGTTACAAGGAGATCTAATAGAGGTTTTTAAGATCATGAGGGGATTTGACAGAGTAAACAGGGAAAAACTGTTTCCACTGGTGGGCGTATCAGTGACTCATGAGATTTAAAATGGTTTCAAAAAGAAGCAGAGGGGAGGTGAGGAGAAATTTATTCATTCACCGAGTTGTTCGAATCTGGAATGCATTGCCTGAAAAGGTGGTGGAGACCGATTCGATAACAACTTGTAAAAGAGAGGTGGACATTTATTTGGGGAGGACGGGTTTGCGAGTTTATGAGGAGAGAGCTGGAGAGCGGGATTAAATTACTCTTTAAAGAGCCGGCACAGACTCGATGGGCCGTAGGATTCTATGATAACTCTAATTACCTGCCCCATCCCTATATCCCCTAATTCCTCTATCTTTTAAAAATCTATGAGTCTCAGCCTTGAAAATGTTCAGGGACTGAGCATCCACAGGCTTCTGGGGTAGTGAATTCCATAAATTCACTACCCTCTGAGTGATGTGGGGGATGTTTCCTCAACTCTGTTCTAATAGGCTGACCCTTAATTTTAAGACTGTGACCCCTGGTTATAGATTCTCCTACCAGGGGAAACAGTCCCTCAGTGTCTACTTTATCTAGCCCTTTAAGAATCTTATATGTTTCAATAAGATTCCCCCTAATTCTTCTATACTCTAGAGAATACAGCCCTAGTTTATTCAACCTATCCTCATAGGTTAGTCCCCTCATCTCAGGAACTAACCTTGTGAATCTACGCTGCACCCCCTCTAAGGCAAGTATGTCCTTTTTTAAATAAGGAGACCAAAACTGCACACAATACTCTAGGTGCGGTCTCACCAGAGCCCTATACAGTTGCAGCAAGACTTCCCTACTCTTGTACTCTAAACCTTTTGAAATGAACGCTAGCATGCCGTTCGCCTTCTTAGTTGCTTGCTGCACCTGCAAAACAATATTTTTGCATCATCCTCAGAGCTCACTCTGCTACCTAGTTTTGTGTCATCCGCGAATTTAGACACGTTACATTCAATATCCTTGTCTAGATCATTGATGTAAATTGTAAAAAGCTGAGGCCCAAGCACTGATCCTTGTGGTACTCCACTAGTTACATCCTGCCAATTCGAGAATGACCCGTTTATCCCTACTCTCTGTTTTCTACCAGTTAGCCACTCATCTATCCATGTTAATATGTTCCCATTAATCCCGTGGGCCTTGATCTTGTGCAATAGCCTTTTGTGTGGCACTTTATCAAATGCCTTCTTAAAATCTAAATATATCACATCTACTGGTTCACCCCTATCCAACCTGCTGGATACATCTTCAAAAAACTCTAAAAGATTAGTCAAGCATGACTTCCCTTTTGTAAAGCCATGCCGACTCTGCCTAATCTTTTTATGGTCTTCCAGGTATCCCATAACTACGTATTTTATTAAGGATTCAAGAATTTTCCCTACCACTGATGTCAGACTAACTGGTCTATAGTTTCCCATGTTTTCTCTCCCACCCTTCTTAAATAGTGGAGTTACGTTTGCAATCTTCCAATCAATGGGAGCTTTTTCAGTATCCACAGAATTTTGGAAGATCATAGACAAGCCATCCACTATCTCAGTAGCCACCTCCTTTAAAACTCTAGGATGCAGGCCATCCGGTCCAGGGGATTTATCGGTTTTAAGACCCGACAATTTACCTAAAACCATTTCTTTACTAATGTTAATCTCCCTAAGTTGCTCGCTAACATTGTCTTCTTGGTTCCCCTCTATATAGCTGCGAGCCTCCCTCTTCATTCTAAATGTCTCTCCTCCCGCCGCCCCTCTCTCCCACCCCCTGCACCGTTTCCCCCCCCCCTTCCCTCATTCACTCCCTCTGCACAAACAACAACAACAAAATTACACTTGTATAGCGCCTTTCATGCCAGGAGGATGCCACAAGGCACTGGACAGTCCAGTCGTGTGTCTTTCCTCCCCTCACATCCAAGCAATGACTTGCTTTGCCTTCCTTCTCCTCCGCAATATTGCCTGACTCTGCCATTACCTCATCCCCCCCTCAAAGGACTCATAGTGCCATCCGGCGTGGAGGGCGCTATATAAATCGAAGCTGTTGTTGTTGTAGTGTCGTTCTGTGGCAGGCCCAAGAATTAAATACAGTCTCTGGCTTGCGTCTTTGGCTTGTTTGTCTCTGCTGCAATGTTCTTTGCTGTCCGCTCCAGCGAGAAGTAGACCTGCTCCCTTCCATGGTCTACTCTGGCGAGAGCTAGACTAGGATCTCTACCTCCCTTCAGAGGTCGGTTCGTTCATGTTTTTGCTACCAAGTGCTACGCTTCTAGATGTCTCAAAGCGCTCCACAGAATATACACTGGAAAGTGAATTGACTGTAGATTTGCTCCATTCCATCTTACCTAGCCCAACAAGACCGGGCTAGATAAGCCCGGTCTTGTCCTTGATGGTTTGAACATTTTTAATAACCCATTGTCCTGTCTTTAGCTCTGCCTGTGTGACTTACTGGTTTGACGCTTTCTCTGCTCTTTCAGCGCTAATTTTGGGGTAAACACCTGCCGTTTCAATGGACTGCCATCCATTCTCCTGATCCCGTTATCTAGTCACATTCCAATGCAAGCCTATCTCAATGTTTCTATAGAGAACTGTGTGTGTGTGTGTGTGTTCCAAACCACATGGCATATTTTGTTTAATACATTCTAATTAATTTGATTGTTCACTATATGATCAATAATGCTTATACAGTTAAAAGCCCGTTTATCCGGCTCCCTCAGGATCTGGTTGATGCCGGTTAAACCCTACACACAAAAAATTAACTTTTTAAAACGTACCATTTTAATAATAGACTAAATAATAACAGAATATTGTATGGATACTTACCAATAAAGCAATAAATATTGATTATACAGAGCTGCCAACCTGTACATTTTTGCAGTATTTAGTACGGTAAATTGAAGTAAATATGGCAATACGATTTTTCTTGGTACAATACGTTTTTTGGAAAATCCGAATATGTTCCATGCTCTGTCTGTCTCTCCTCTCTGTCTCTCTCTTTCTCTCTCTCTCTCTCTCTCTCTCTCTCTCTCTCTGAGGAAAATACTTTTTTTTACTACGAAATACTGTTTTTAGCTTTCAGGAGTACTTTTTTTTGTTAAAAAAAGGTTGGCAGCTGATTATAGTCTATAAACACAGCACACAATCACAAAGCAAACTTCTACAACGGCGGACTGTAGTGGCTTAAAGCGTTTTTTCCTCTTTTCCGTGTCGTTTTTTCCCCTTTTTTTTCTTTCTTTCTCTCCCTCCTTCCCTCTGTCTCTCTTTCTCACACACACACAGACAGTCTGGCATCTCAACGGCTCCAAACCCAATCACCCTCCATTCCTCGACGATACAGTCAGGCTACACAGGCAATGCAGTATCTGTCAGAGAGGGAAAGAAAGAGAGAGAGAGAGAGAGCTAAGACCTAATCGTACTGTACTCTTGTGCGACAATTGACTCATTAAATGCGCCACTGCGATTGTGTCAGATAAGATTCGGTTATTCGAATGAGCACTTTTTTTTGAGCTGCTGGTTGTACAGAAGTTATGGTTGATCAGGTCACGGATAAAAGGACTTTTACTGTACTATGCAGTTGAAGAAGGACGAACAGGATCACCGTAGGGAACAAGCGATCGATCTCAGCAGAGAGACCTGATAAATCTTCCCAACATCGTTCAGAAGCCCTGCACAGCGGACGCCAGAGATTGTGGCAGCTCACAGGAGAGAGCGGGAATAACAGTGTGTTGAATGTTGAAAGAGTTTTGCAACCACAGGGGCTATGGAAGTATAATAATAATATAATAATAATCCTTACATTTGATATAGCGCTTTTCACATCTTATCGACGTTTCAAAGCACTTCACGGAATAGACTGTAAAGTGAATTGACTGTATGTTGTGGGAAAAATATATATTCTTATATAAATGTAGATGATTATATATTAATGGAGGATTATTGCATATAATATATTTAAGAGAGGATTATTATAATAGAGAGAATTATCACATAATCCTATATAAATGCGGAGTAAAAGCCCGTTTATCCGGCACCCTCGAGACCCGGCCAATGCCGGTTAAACTGCATGCCGAAAATTCGGGCGGCTAGCTGCCAAAAACCAAACGCAAAAAAAATACTTTTTTAAAAAACACCATATTAATAATAGACTACAATAGTCTATTAATAATAGACTCTTGTGCGACAATCGACTCATTAAATGTGCCACTGCGATTGTGCCAGATATGATCCGGTTATTCGAATAGGGACCTTCTTTTTGAGGTGCCGGTTATACGGAAGTTACGGTTGATCGCGTCACGGATAAACAGGCTTTTATTGTATATTAATACTACGTACTAATAATAACAACCCTTGCATTCCACATAGTGCTTTTCACATCTTCTAGACTATGTCTCAAAGTGCTTAGCAGAATAGACTGTAAAGTGAATTTTACTTTTGTAAAGTACATATTTGTGGGAGAGTGAAACACGACAGCCAATTGTGGACAGCAGCGTTCCACACAAATAGCCAACAGTGGGTTGAAATGACAAATTTTTATTATTGTTTTTTTTGAGGGATTATTATTAGGTGTTTATGTGTGTCTCTTGTCTGTGTGAATGTGTTTGTGTGTGTATGTGTGTGTGGAGTAAGGAAACTTGCCCACGGTTTTGCTTGCCCTGACCTGATCTGCCTGGATTCGAACACAGGTCTCACGCTTGTAAGGCGAGCGAGTGCTCTAACCCACTGACAGCTACAGGAGACTTCATACCATTGATTGCGCACACACGAGAGAGAGAGAGACGATCCGAATGTGGAAAGAGTTTTGCGATGTCCGGGTGTCTCCAAACCCATGATCGATCGCGCACAGAGAGACCATACAAATGTGTCGACAATGGAAAGAGTTTCGCGACCACAGGGGCTACGAAAGCACACCATCAATCACGAACGCAAGTCAGACAGAGACCGTCCAGATGTGGGAAGAGTTTCACCACATCAAGACACCTCCAAATGCACTGTGGGTCCCATTCGGGAGAAAAGCGCTTTCAATGTGTAAAGTGTGGAAAGAGTTTCCGGACGTCGAGGCAAATGAAAGCCCACCTTCGAAGGCACTCGGGAGAGAGACCCTACATGTGCGGGGAGTGCGGAAAGAGTTTCATAACCGTGGGGGACAGGACAGTCCACTACAGGTGCCACACGGGACAGAGGCCTTACCACTGCAGCCTGTGCCCGAGGAGCTGCGTGACATCGAGTCACCTCAAGGTACACTATCGCTGTCACTCGGGTGAGCGACCGTTCCCGTGTGGCGAGTGTGCGAAAGGTTTCAAGACCTCGGGGGATCTGAAGGTCCATCTCCGCTCCCACTCGGGCCAGAAACCCTACCAATGCGCAGAATGCGGGCGGCGATTCTCCACGTCGGGCTACCTCCGGGTACACCACCGCTCACACACTGGTGAAAACCACTTTACATGCGCCGATTGCGGCAAGAGTTTCACCAGGAAACAGCGGCTCAAGACTCACCAGGCAACACACGCGCGGGCGCGAGAGACTGTCTAAATATTAATACAGTAAAGGCCCGTTTATCCGGCACCCTCGGGACCTGGCCAATGCTGGTTAAACGGAATGCCGGATATTCGGAAGAAAACCCAACACAGATTTTTAAAATGTTTTTTTTAAACATACCATATTAATAATAGACTAAATAATAACAGAATATTGTATGGATATTTACCAATCAAGCAATAAATATCGATTACAGTCTATAAACATAGCACACAATCACAAACCAACGGTGGATGTTAATGGCTTAAAGAGTTTCACCACATCAAGACTATCAGTTTTTCCCCTTTTTCTTTCTCTCCCTTTTTCCCTCTCTCTCTTTCACACACACACACTCAGTCAGTCTGGCATCTCAATGACTCCAAACCCAACCCCCTTCCATTCACCTCATTTTCCATCTAAATTAATCAACTCACAACCCCATCCTCTCCTCTACCTTTCTCTCCCACTCCCACTATTTTCTTTCTCCCGCCCCCTCTTTCCCTCTCTTTACCCCCCACCCTCTCTCCCTGCCTCTCCTCCAACCCCATGCCCCACCAAAACAATGCATAAACCCACAATACAGTCAGGCTACACAGGCAAAACATAGTGTCCTTCAGAGAGAGAGGGAAAGAAAGACAGAAAGGGGGAGAGATAAAAAGAGAGAGGGACAGGAAGGAGGGAGGGAAGGGAGGGAGGGAGGGAAGGAAGGAAGGAAGGAAGGAAGGAGAGAGAGAGATAAAGAAAAAGGAGAGCGAGAGGAAAAACCGAACTTCACTGCTACATCACCGACTGCTCAACTGGTACCTGCCTTGTCCCAGTTTATGGGGAGGTACAGATGAGCCTGTGTTCTTCATGGTGAGCTAACCATGGGGCGAGAGTAGATGGACTATACCATGTGCTATGGCCAATTCCTCCATCGTAAATTAGTGCAGTGTCCCCCAGCAGTGAAAGTGTCAATAAACACATGGGAACATATTTGACTTCAGGCTTATTTTATAATTCCTCCTTGTTACTCAGACTAACAGTAGAGGTCAGGCCTGCCCTGGTACAGATCATCTGTTAACATGAAGATAGCAGAAAACCACAATATCTCTCTGAACATCTCATTGTATTTTGAATAAAATACTGTTGTTTGCACTTGTTACTTCTGTGTAGAGATTTGGGCGAATATCTAAAATATTGAGTGAAGCAAAGAGGCGGACACTTGTCAAACTGGTTCCATTTGTTTTTTCCAAGAAGCAGATAAATCTGTAGAGATAAAATATCAGGAATGTTTGAGATGAAATGTGTCTCAGAGCCTTATTGTATTTGTCACATAGGTATTTGCTGATTCTCTGAGAGAGACCAGGAAGTGCCTCCTCATTGTTTACCAGCAGAGAACGTATTGAAGTAGCTGGTGATTTTTGTTTACGATGATAAGGCCAACCTAGGGGGCAGTTTAGCACATCCTAGTGGTCACTTAGGAGCAAATATAGGCTAAATCTTGGCTTCTTTCATTTCTCCATCAGATTCTCTTTGAAGCTTTACTCAATTCGGAGCCTGATGTTGAGGATTTGACCACAGGTTTAGACAGAAGTTTTGATGAGCCCCTTGGGACGACCTCCCGACGTGAAAGGCGCTCTATAAATGTAACTCTGTTGTTGTTGTTGATGAGCATCTTCTAAGTGTTGTAGAGTCCTGTAGCTTAGTAGTTCAAATATTTGCAAGCCAAGCGTAAGGACTGGACTTTTCTGGGGAGATTGGGCACCAGTTTGGCAAGTCGCTGCCCGTTAGCTTCACTTACAATGTTTAAATATTTGACCTGAAGTCATAAGTGCAAAAAACAATGATTTACCAACTTGCCCTCTCCCTCTCTGCTCAGTGAACACTGGCCTGTTACACGTCGCCTGACTAACCCGCCCTACCATTGTCGGGTAGGTATTCAGCCACTCTGCCCCCACCATCTGGAACTCCACCACATAATCCCTCGCCTTACTCCTTCCCTTTACTCATTCACAATACATCTCAAGACTCTGCTCTTTGACTGTGCCTTTGATCACCCTGTTTCCCGTCTCCTTGCTCTCCAACGTCCCCAGCCTGAACCTAAGCTTGGGAGCAAAATACCGACTGTCCACCACCTCGAGACATCCTCCTGATGTGAAAAGTGCTGTACAAATATACTGTTGTTGTTGTTATCACAGTGGCCGCTGTGTGAGGGAATGTAATCTGACGCGTGGCTGTTGGACAATAAGAATCCATGTGTTTGGTTTGAGGCTTTTCACATTGGGAGGACGTCCCAAAGTGCTTCACTGGATGTACAGCACAGAGTAGTGACTGTGTGTGTGTGGGAGGACGCAGCAGCCAGCGGCAGCCAACTGCAGACAGCCACATCCTTGCAAAGAGCCATGAAGCCAACAAACAGTTATTTATGGGGAGATTGTTGGCCATGACAGCTTCTCTACAGAGGGTTTAATTGCCCAGGTACCAAGCCCATGTGGGGCCCATATGGGCGTGGAATCAACTCAATATGTCCCATATAGGCTTGCTACTTGGGTGGTTTGTGTTTCTCTGCTGATCAGCCACATTTCACATCCAGGCTGTTTATTTATATCTCTGTGTTTGTGTGTGTTTCCTCTCTTTCTGACCCCAGACAGCACTCACACAAATACACAGTCACACACACTCGCCTGTCACACACTCACAATCATGTTCACATGCTTCTGTCAGGCACACACTCACACCCTCTATCATACTCACACACACGATGGAGTGTGAGCTAAGGGGGGTGTGAGCGTGAAGGGAGGTTTAATGGGGTTGGATTGACTGATTGATTAATGGATGGGGGATCATTGTTGGTGTTAGTTAAGGAGGTGGTTGGTGATGGTGACCCACATTCCCCTTTGGTGTGGAGTCCTGTAGCTCAGGGATGACCGCCCTCGCCAGGCAAGCCACAGACCCGTGTTCCATTCCAAGCAAACCTCCAGCGAGTTTCCTGACTACACACGCCTGATCAACACAAAAATAATAATAAAATGGTCACTTTAATCCCCGGCTGTTTGTGGGGGACGTCGCTGTGCAAATGCATTTGATTCTCTGCCAGAAAATCAGCTTTTTTTAAAAAAAAAGGAGGAGGATGAGGTGCCGGGTGGTGGGTTTGGGGCCAAAATTTCTGTAACCGAGCGAGGAGCTGGGGGCAGGCGCTGGCGTGTCAGGTCATGGAGGGAGTGGGTGTCAGAATTGTCTTGTGTGGTAGGGGCGAAACAGCACATCAGTGTGTCCCTTCCTCCTTCCCTCCCTCACACTCTCTCCTTCCCTCTCTTCCTCACTCTCGCTCTCTCTCATTCCCTCAAGCATTTTCTCCCTCCCTCCTTCTCTCTCATTCCTTCCCTCATATCCTCCCTCTCTCTGTCCCTCTCTCTCTCTCTAGCTTGCTTCTTCCCTCACACCCTCTCTCCCTCCCTCTCTCTCTCACTCCTTCCCTCACACACTCTCTCCCTCCCTTCCCTCCTTGTGAGGTGAGCTTCATAATCGCAGCAGCTCAGCCGTTCCTCTGGACTTGAGCTAGAGATCAACCATGATCTAATAGAATAAGTGGAACAGGCTTGAGGGGCTGAATGGCCTCCTCCATTTCCTACGTCAACACATTTCTAATGAGAAATCACCTGTTGAGGTATGGGATCAACCTCAGTCATGCCCAGAACCAGAGCAAATGCTGGTTTGTTGCATCTTTGTCAACTGATCTTTCAACCTACCCGATCTGTCCTTAAACTCTGCAAACTCATGTACAAGTTTTGATCCTCAGTTATCCTTCCTCCCCCACATCCAGTCCCTGACTAGCACCTCTTTTTTCCAGCCACATTCTCACCCCCATCAAACTTCATACCCCGATTACCCCAGTCATTCTGCATCTAGGAATGTAATGTTGTTGTTCTTTTTGTCCTTGCCATCTCCTCTGGTTCCCTGTCACAGAGCGGATTGACTTCAAGATCCTCACTTTTCTATTTAAATTCCTCCACCCCTAAACACCCCTCTCTACCTCTCTAATCTCCTCTTTCTTCACTGCTGCACCCACTGACTCTGCTCCACTGGTATCTGCCTTCTCCTTGTCCCAGTTTATGATGAGCCTGTGTTCTTCATGGTGAGCTAACCATTTGTCAAACTGGTTCCATTTGTTTTTTTCCAAGAAGCAGATAAATCTATAGAGATAAAATATCAGGAATGTTTGAGATGAAATGTGTCTCAGAGCCTTATTGTATTTGTCACACAGGTATTTGCTGGTTCTCTGAGAGAGACCAGGAAGTGCCTCCTCATTGTTTACCAGCAGAGAACTTATTGAAGAAGCTGGTGATTTTTGTTTATTGATGATAAGGCCAACCTGGGGGGCAGTTTAGCAGATCCTAGTGGTCACTTAGGAGCAAATATAGGCTAAATCTTGGCTTCTTTCACTTCTACATCAGATTCTCTTTGAAGCTTTACTCAATTCGGAGCCTGATGTTGATGATTTGACCACAGGTTTAAACAGAAGCTTTGATGAGCCCCTTGGGATGACCTCCCGACGTGAAAGGCGCTCTATAAATGTAACTCTGTTGTTGTTGTTGATGAGCATCTTCTAAGTGTTGTAGAGTCCTGTAGCTTAGTAGTTCAAATATTTGCAAGCCAAGCGTAAGGAGGTTAGACTTTTCTGGGGAGATTGGGCACCAGTTTGGCAAGTCGCTGCCCGTTAGCTTCACTTACAATGTTTAAATATTTGACCAAATCTCTGCGCTGAAGTCACAAGTGCAAAAAACAATGTTTTACCAACTTTCCCTCTCTGCTCAGTGGACACTGGCCTGGTCACTTTAATCCCCAGCTGTTTGTGGGACACTGCTGTGTGCAATTGGCTGCTGTCAGGCGGCCGTGAGTAGAAACACATTTGATTCTCTGTCTGAAAATCAGCTTTTTTAAAAAGGAGGAGGTGCCGGGTGGTGGGTTCCCTTATGAAAAAGTACCATGGTACTACCACCATTACCAAGGTACCTTTTTTACAAGGGTTTGGGGCCAAACTTTCTGGAGCCGAGCGAGGAGTTGGAGGCGGGAGCTGGTGGGTCATGTCGTGGAGGGAGCGGGTGTTAGAATTGTCATGTGCAGCAGGGGATCAGCGATTCCTCCTTCCATCTCTCACACTCTCTCCTTCCTCGGTGACATCATCCGCAGACATGGGGTAAATTTCCACATGTTTGCAGATGACACCCAACTGTACCTTTCTGCTTCCACCCTCGACTCCGGGACTTCTGGCGTTCTGATTGTGTGTCTGTCTGACATTTGAGTCCTGGATGAGGGACACACACACCACACACACACACACCACACACACACACAGAGCAACACTGTCAAGCCAACAATCCCACATGTTGGCTGTCCCACACATGTTGGGCAGCTAAGATGTGTGGGACTGTCAGTCGGGGTCATGTGCATTGGTGTCAGGCCAAGCTTCCCCACTGCTTGTCCAGCTAGCTCCACCCTACCCATTAGTTAGTTACTTAATTAGGTGGTTAGTTATTTAGTTAGTGCTTTGGATGCAGGTTATACAGGAGCTGAGTGGGAGGATTCGCTGCCCCCTGCAACAGGCCAGTGTCCACTGAGCAGAGAGGGAGAGGACAAGTTGGTAAAACATTGTTTTTTGCACTTATGACTTCAGCGCAGAAATTTGGGCAACCATTTTAAACATTGTGAGTGAAGCAAACAGACAGCGGCTTGTCAAACTGGTTCCATTTGTTTTTTGATTAAGTGCCACTCTCTATTTCAGACTTAAATGTCAGGAGTAATTCAGGTGGAATATGTCTCAGGGGCTGTAACCAGCTCACATTGCCAACAGCTTGGTGGTGGTTGGCTGGGAGAGACCAGGAAATGCCTCCTGACTTGTCAGACTGGTTGGATATAAATTCCACCTGGTTTGAGTCCTACCTCACAAACCACCAGCAGTACATCTCTACTAACGGCTTTTCCTCTCGCTTTCGCAAGTTTTTTCTTTAACCTTTTTTTCACCCACAAATATACAGTCAATTCTCCTAATCTCCTCCCCCCGACCCCTACCCCCTGAAGCTCTTTGAGACATCGATAAGATGTGGAAAGCGCTATATTAAATGTAAGTATTATTATTATATTACCTGAGGGGTACCTCAAGATCCATCCTTGTCCTCCTTCTCTTCCTTATCTACATGCTCCCTCTTGGTGATGTCATCTGCAGACATGGGGTAACTTTCACTGTATGCAGATGACACCCAACTTCTACTTTTCCACCTCAATTTGCGACCCCATGTCCCTTGATGTTTTGTCAGCCTGCCTATCAGGCACCAGGAGCTGGATAAGCACAAATTTCTTTCAGCTAAATGTTGATAAGACAGAAGCCATACTCTTTGGCTCTCATCAATAACTTCAATCCCATGGCTGTCACTTTATCCACCTACCGATCTGCCCCTAAAATGCTCCCAACCCATGCGCAACCTGGGCATCAGGTTCGACTCCCAATTATCCTTCCTCCCCCACATCCAGTCCCTCACCACAGCACCGCCTTCTTCCATCTCTGATGCATTGCACGTCTCCAACAATATCATGCCCGAAATGCCGCCGAAGCTCTGGTTCATGCCTTTGACACCTCTCGGCTGGACTATTCCAATGCCCTCCTCGCCAATCTCCCCTCCGTTACCATTCACAAAATCCAGGCCATCCAGAATTCTGACGCCCGCATTCTCACCCGTACCAAACTCCAAACCCCCCACCCCACCCACACCACCCCCACCCACCAATTACGCCAGTCCTTGTCAGACTTCACTGGCTCCCAGTCTCGGATAGGATCGATTTCAAGATCTTCAATCTTATTTTCAAATCCCTCCACTCCTCTGCATTCCCCTACCTCTCTGATCTTCTCTCTCCTCAAAACAGCATCCATTGCCTTCGCTCTACAGGGTCTGGCATCTTCCTTGTCCCCTAAATCCTCAGTTCCATCGTACTCGCCTTACAAGCGAGAAACCTGGGCTCAGGTCAAAGCAAAATCTTGGGCAAATTTGGTTACTCTACAAGCCTGCTAGTAATCCCAATATAAAAAAACGTTAACAATTTTTTAAACATTTTTTTTGAACACACTCATAATTTGGTTACTTAATCCAGGAATGTGTGTAGGATGCTGCTGTGCACAATTGGCTGCCATTCTTCACCCACAAAAAATACGGTCAGTTCACTTTACAATAGGGTCCGTCGATATGGAAATTTTCTGATCTAGAGATATCGATGGGCTGATATCGAGATATACAGAAATATCGATATTTTTGGGTTTTTCGTACTGCGCATGCGCGCGCCGTGCGCATTTGGGGTGTGCGCACATTCGTGGCCTATCTCCTCAGGGGGTAAATATCTTTCTCACTCTGTGTCTCTCACACTCACTCTCTCCATCTCTGTGTTTTTCTGTCTGTGTCTCTCTCCCCTCTCACATCCCCCCCATCTCTATCTATCTGTATATTATCACATCCACCCCGTCTCTCCCACCACCCCCCCGCCCGCTGCCGCCCTTCTCTCCCACCCCCCCAACTGTCTCTTTCCCACTCCCCCCCCGCCGTCTCTTTCCCCCTCCCCCCCCGCCGTCTCTCTCTCCCTCCCCCCCCAGCCGTCTCTCCCGCCCCACCCCTTGCATACCTGTATATTGTATTCGAGGACTATGAATACAATATGGCGGCTTTGCATCTCAGTCTGTGCATTGTATATAGAGATGAGCATTCTGGGTCTTGTAGTTCAGTGTGCGCGCATTCTGATTTTTCCCTCGATATATCGATTTTTTCAATATATCAATATTTTTGAAATGCCTATATCGGCGTATCGATATGAAAATTATATCGGGTTTTAGCGATATATCGATATATCGCCGGACCCTACTTTACAATATACCTACGAAGCGCTTTGAGACGTTTAGATGTCGTGAAAAGCGCTATATCAAATGCAATGATTATTACTATTGTTACATTAATTTATTTATGTGACATTCATTGGAATAATATGAAGTTCCCTTCGACTAGCAGCTCAATAAAAAAACTGTATCTACCAAACTGGGTCAATATTACCAACATGGAAGCAAAACAGTTGGGAAGTGGATACTACTGGGTTGGAGCTGAATCTGTTACTGATTAAAGAATCAAAGGTGGTCTGGCCTTCATTCTCTCTGTCCCAAACATTTAGATATGCATCCCACTGTCTCTTTGGCTCACTCCCCCTCCTACAATTTATCAAGACCCTACTTCTTCTTCGTCTTCTGTGGAGGTAAGAGATGGAGGTAAGTTGTGTTGTGTTGGGAGAATGATTGAGGAGTTAAGAGAGTTGAAGTCATGGTTGCAGAATGCTTTGAGGGTGATGGTGAGATCAGAGACACTGAAGCCCAGGGTGATCCTGGTGGCCCTGGAGGTTGGTATTGGTGTGCTTGTGCATGGAGAGTACAGCAGAAAAGTCACCGGGGATAGAACAGAATGGGTGAAGTGCAGGTGGACGACACCTTGGATGAATACTACAACAACAACAAAATTACACTTGTATAGTGCATTTCATGTCAGGAGGACACATTCAAAGCAAAGAGAGAAGGCAGATAGCAGGGTGGAGATGTCAGAGAGGAAGATGGGAGAGTGTTTGTGGGGATGACAAAAAAGAAGGAGGATTTTGAGGGAAAGCTTGGATTAATGATAGAAGGTAGGGTGCTCAAAGGAGTGGATGTAAGAGTATCAATTGGGTGGGGACCAGAAGGGTGAGGCACACCACCACCACAGTGCACAAAGATGTAACCTGCAGGTCTCTGCTGTGTGGGTGATGCCCTGATTGTGGTTACACAAGTGAACTCATCACTACATGGTTTTAACACTAAATACCCTATATTTTCACCAAATCTACATTCTCAACTGTCTACTTGACAATGAAACAAACAGCCCAGTGTGAGCTGTTGCTGTGTGTTTATAGTATATTTGATCTGTGTTTGGTTTCTATGTTATTTTCGCCCTTTGCTCTCGTGCTGTGACTGTCAGCACCAGAGAGGATCAAGAAGCTGTGAGTTCAGCTCTGCATGTCTGCAGTTATCCTGTAGCCTGGCTTAACTATCTATCTGTAGAAACAATGAGACAGAACAGTTATTGACTGAAAACACTCTGATGTTTGACTGAGGCCAACTATTGAGCAGGGAGGGATATGCGCCCCCCCCACCCCACCAACTATGTGCTCTGACTCTCCATGGCTGTGTGTATGGAGGACAGTGAACCCTCCCTCTCTCTGCACCTCTCTCTGTCTGGGCGTATCTCTGGTTGTCTATTTTCTGTATCCGTGTTTGTATGTTTCTCTCTATATTTCCTTTGTTCTGTATTTATGTCTGTTTCACTCACTATGGCTGTATTTGCACCTTTCTCCGTTTCTCTTATTCTGCCATGTGTATTTCTCTCTCTCTCTGGTCTGTGTGGGTGTGAGTGCTTGTGCGTGTTTTTATGTGTGTGTGTGTTCGTCCCTGTCTGTGTATGTTACCGGGATTTCTGGGCTGCATTTGCGGATGTGATAATGATAACGATAACCCCTTAGGGCACAGTCAAATGCTTTGAGATAAGAAAGGAGAATATATTACAGACCACTCTTGTCAGGTGTAAAACGTTTCCTTGTCTCGTGATGAGGATTTGTCTCCCTCCCCAAGAGTGAGACCCGAGTTTGATTCCCTGTCAGGGAAAAACTACAGATAAATGGGAGATAAATACAGATAAATGGGAGATAAATAGAGTGTAAACAACAACAACAACGACTTCAATTTATATAGCACCCTCCATGATGAACAGCTTCTCAGAGTGCTTCATAATAAGGGATCCCAGGCCCAAGCCAGTGGGAAGGGGGAAAGGGGGAGAAAGACCGAAGGCGCGGTCAAAAAGAAAGTTCTTCAGCTGAGCCCTGAAGACTCGGGAAGGGAGGGGTGAGGTGAAGGGAGTGAAGAAGGGAGTTCCAGAGTTTCGGAGTAGTGGCTGAAGGCACGGCCGCCAGTGGTTTAGTGGAGGATTTGGGGGACAAGGAGGAGACTAGAACCGGAGCAGTGAAGACAACGGGTGCTGTGTTGGGGAGAGAAGAGGTCAGGTAGGTAGGGAGATGCAGAGGAGCGGAGAGCCTTGAAAACAAGAGTGACGATCTTGAAATTAATCCTCTCCGGGACAGGGAGCCAGTGAAGTTTGGCAAGGACTGGGGTAATCGGGGAGCGAAGTTTGGTGTGGGTGAGAATGCGGGCGGCAGAATTCTGAATGAGCTGGATTTTATGGATTGTGGTGGAGGGGAGACCAGGGAGGAGGGCGTTTGCATAGTGCAGCTGAGACGTGACAAAGGCATGGACCAGAGTTGCAGCAGCTTTAGGGCAAGTTATTGCCGGAGACAGGCAATACATTGCAGGTGGGGAAAAAGCAGTGCTGGTGAGGAACCAGACATGGGAGAGGAAGGACACTTGGGGGTCGAACCTGAAAAGGAGGGACAAGAAGCTCAGCAAAGAAAATAGGGCATTAGCAAGTAGGGGATATACTAAAAAGTCAAAGTTAAAGGCGCTATATCTGAATGCACGAAGCATTCGTAATAAGATAGACTTATACTTGGCGCAAATACAAACAAACATATATGATCTATTTGCCATTACTGAGATGTGGTTACAGGGAGATCAAGGGTGGGAGGTAAATATTTTGGGGTATTCAGCATAATGGAAAGATAGAATATAGAAAGTGCATGAGGGAACTGAAAAGCGAAATTAGAGGGGCAAAAAAACCGTATGAGAAATGATTAACGGGTAACATTAAAGGGAATTTTACAAGCATATCAAGAATAAAAGGTTAGTGAAAGGTAGGGTGGGGGCAAGGAGGAAATCTTATTGTGCAGGCAAAGGGCATGGCTGATATATTGCATGAGTACTTTGCCTCTGTCTTCACAAAAGAAGATATAGCCAATGCCACAGTACCGGAGGAGAGGGTAGAGGAAATGATTAGGATAAGTATAAACAGAGAGGAAGAACTAAAAAGGTTGACGGCGCTCAAGGTAGATAAGTCGCCTGGTCTGGATGGGATGCAGCCTAGGTTACTACGGGAGCAAATAGCAGAGGCTCTGGCCACAATCTTTCAATCTTCCTTGGACACAGAGTTGGTGCCAGAGGCCTGGAAGGTTGCTAACGTTACTCCCCTGTACAAAAAGGAGCAGAAGGACAAACCTGGGAACTACAGGCCAGTCAGTCTAACATCAGTAATGGGGAAACTTCTAGAGATTATAATCAGGGACAAGATAGATCTTCACTTAGAAAGATAATAAAGGAGCCAAATGGATTTGCTAAAGGCAAATCTTGCCTGACAAATCTGAAAAAAGAGTTTTTTGATGAGGTAATGGAATGGGTGGAGCAATTGTTGTAGTTTATATGGACTTTCAAAAGGCATTTGACAAAGTGCCACATAAAAGGCTTATAAAGAAAATAGAGGCCCACGGCATTAAAGGGACAGTGGCAGCATGGATCCAGAAGTGGCTGGGAGACAGAAAGCAGAGAGTTGTAGTGAACGGCTGCTTTTGTGACTGGAGGGAAGTGTACACTGGTGTCCCCCAGGGATCAGTATTGGGACAACTGCTCTTTATAATTTATATTAATGATCTGGACTTGCGTATAGGGAATACCATTTTGAAGTTTGCAGATGACACAAAGTTAGGAAAAATAGTAAATTGTGAGGAGGATAGTAGCCATCTGCAAGAAGATATAGACAGAATGGTAAAATGGGCAGACACATGGCAGATGAAGTTTAATGTAGAGAAATGTGAGGTGATGCATTTTGGGAGGAGAAATGAGGGGAGGCAATATACAATAACAAAATTGATATAATATAGGCTAGATAGTACAATTTTTAAGGGGTGTGAAGGAACAGAGAGACCTGGGGGTTTGTGTAAGTGATTCTTTGAAGGTGGCAGGACAGGTAGACAAGGCTATCAAAAAAGCATACTAGGGATACTAGGCTTCATAAATAGGGGCATAGAGTACAAAAGTCAGGAAGTTCTGACTAAACTCTATAAAACTTTGGTTAGGCCTCAGCTAGAGTACTGTGTAGAATTCTGGTCACCACACTTTAGGAAGGATGTTAAGGCATTGGAAAGGATGCAGAGGAGATTTACTAGGATGGTACGAGGAACAACTATGAGGAAAGGCTAGAGAGACTAGGATTATTCTCATTGGAACAGAGAAGATTACGAGGAGACCTAATAGAGGTTTTTAAGATTCGACCAAGTAGATAGGGAAAAACTGTTTCCACTGGTGGGCGTATCAGTGACTCGTAATCACAGATTTAAAATAGTTTCAAAAAGAAGCAGAGGGGAGGTGAGGAGAAATTTATTCATCGAGCAGAGAGCCAGCCAGAGTGAGCTACGGACGGAGTGAGGCGAGGACAGAGTGAGAAGGAATTGGGTGAGAGTGGGAATTAGGTGCAGAGGGGGAAGTAGGTGCAGTTTATATATCCCAGGGAAGTAAGTCGAGATAATGGCCTGGCATGTGATGTGCGAGGAATGCGGGATGTGGGAGTTGATGGAGGGCAACCTGAGCCAAGGTGACTTCATCTGCAGCAAATGTCTGCACCTGAGGAAGCTCCAGCTTAGAATAGCTGAGCTGGAGTATCAGGTGGAGACATTGCGGTGCATCAGGGAAGGGGAGAGCTTCTTAGATAGTTTCATCCTAGAGCCTGACACTCCACCAAGACCTAGGGAACAAGAGTGCGCTGTTGCCAGCCACGGTCAGGACTGGGTGACAGTCAGACGACCGGGTGTGCGGAACCACAAGACTGGTGCAGAGAAACCCCAGACTGTAACCATTTCCAACAGGTATGAAGTACTTTCAACCTGTTTGGATAAGGAGGTCTGTGAGAAGGTTGGACAAACCAACTCCATCAAGACCATTTTAATAGGAGATACAACTGTCCGAGGTATAGATAGGCGTTTTTGTGAACGGAAACGCGAATCTCGGAAGGTGTGTTGCCTACCAGGTGCCAGGGTTGAAGACTTGACCGAGCGGGTCCATGAAATTCTGCTAGGGGAAGGGGAAAATCCACTTGTGGTGGTCCATGTTGGGACCCATGAAGTTGAGAGGAAAAGACCTGAGATGCTCCAGGGAGAGTACCAGAGACTAGGGAGTAAACTAAAAAGTGGAACTTCGAGAGTGGTGATCTCTGGGTTGCTTCCAGTGCCTCGAGCAAGCCAGTTCCAGAATGCTAGAATAAGGCACATCAATGCATGGCTGGAGAAGTGGTGTAGGAAGGAGGGTTTCTGGTTCCTAGACCATTGGGACCAATTCTGGGGTAGGTGGAACCTGTACAAAATGGATGGGTTACACCTGAACAGGGCTGGAACCAATCTCCTTGCAGGGAGGTTGTCGAGTTTTGTGGGGGGGGCTTTAAACTAATCCCGGGGGGTGAGGGTGGGAAACTGATCAGTAGTTCAAATACGGGAGGGGTAATAAAGAGGACAGGGGTAAAGGTAAGACGGGAGAAAAATGCAGAGGAAGTAATTTGTGCCTTAGAGTGCATGTATGTAAATGCACGAAGTTTGAGAAATAAAATTGGTGAGCTGCAGGCTCAGGTTGCTGCGAGGTGATATGATGTTATAGCAGTAACAGAGACTTGGCTCCAGCATGGGCAGGAATGGGAGTTGAACATTCCTGGTTATAATGTATTCAGGAGGGATAGAGAAGGGAGAAAAGGGGGCGGGGTGGCAATTTTAGTTAAGGACTCAGTGACTGCCTTAGAAAGGAACGAGGTGGAAGAAGGACTAAAAACCGAATCTATCTGGTTAGAAATGAGGAATAAAAAAGGTGCAGTTACACTGTTAGGGGTATACTATAGACCACCAAATAGTGGGGAGGAGATAGACAAGCAGATCTGCAAGCGTATCACGGAGAAATGCAGAACTAATAGAGTAGTGATAATGGGTGACTTCAACTATCCCAACATAGACTGGCAGAATAGTAGAGTAAAGGGCAAGGAGGGAGAAGAATTCCTGAAGTGTGTGCAGGACAACTTTCTTGATCAGTATGTTTCCAGTCCAACGAGGAAAGAAGCATTGCTGGATCTAGTTTTGGGAAATGAGGTAGGGCAAGTTCAACAGGTTTCTGTAGGTGAGCATCTAGGGAATAGTGACCACAATATCGTTAGATTCAGAATAATTATGGAAAGGGATAAGGAACGATCACAGGTGAGGACACTCAACTGGAAAAGGGCTAATTTCAATGAGTTGAGGTGGGACCTAGCCAAGGTGGATTGGAAAGAAAAATTGGCAGGTAAGACAACTAACGAGCAGTGGGCAGCGTTCAAAGAGGAGATAGTTCAGGCACAGGTCAAAAGCATCCCCACAAAGGTGAAATGTAAGGCATCCAAACCTCCCTGGATGACGAAGGAAATCGGGGCCAAAATAAAACAAAAAAAAGAGGCTTATGATAAGTGTCAGGCTCAAAATTCAGAAGGGAACAAAGCAGAATATAGGAAGTGTAGGATAGAACTAAAAAAGGAAGTTAGAGGGGCAAAGAGACTGCATGAAAAACAATTAGCGAGTAAGATTAAGGGGAACCCTAAGGTTTTTTACCAACATATTAAGAGTAAAAGGTTGGTCAAGGAGAGGGTGGGGCCAATTAGGGACCTAGGAGGAAATCTCATTGTGGAGGCAGAGGGCATGGCTGATGTACTGAATGAGTACTTCGCCTCTGTCTTCACAAAAGAAAATGATACAGCCAATGCCATGGTATTAGAGGAGAGGGTAGGAGAAATGGATAGAATAATTATAACCAGAGAGGAAGTGCTAAAAAGGTTGACGTCGCTCAAGGTGGATAAGTCACCTGATCCGGATGGGATGCACCCTAGGTTACTAAGTGAGGCACGGGAGCAAATAGCAGGGACTCTGGCCACGATCTTTCAATCTTCCTTGGACACAGGGGTCGTGCCAGAGGACTGGAGGATAGCTAATGTTACTCCCTTGTATAAAAAGGGGCAGAAGGACAAGCCTGGTAACTACAGACCAGTCAGTCTAACGTCGGTAGTGGGCAAACTTCTAGAGTCCATAATCAGGGACAAGGTAGATCTTCACTTAGAAAGATATAGGCTAATAAAGGACAGTCAACATGGATTTGTTAAAGGCAAATCTTGCCTTACAAATCTGATAGAATTTTTTGATGAGGTAACGGAATGGGTGGATAATGGTAGCGCAGTTGATGTAGTTTACATGGACTTTCAAAAGGCATTTGACAAAGTGAGACTTATTATGAAATTAAAGGCCCATGGCGTAAAAGGGACAGTGGCAGCATGGATCCACAACTGGCTGCGAGACAGAAAGCAGAGAGTTGTAGTGAGCGGCTGTTTTTCAGATTGGAGGGAAGTGAGCAGTGGTGTGCCACAGGGATCGGTTTTGGGACCATTGCTCTTTGTAATCTACATCAATGATCTGGACTTGGGTGTACGGAGTACAGTTTCCAAGTTTGCAGATGACACTAAGTTAGGGAGAATAGTAAACAGTGAGGAGGATAGTAGCCATCTGCAAGAGGATATAGACAAATTGGTAAAGTGGGCAGACACATGGCAGATGAAGTTTAATGTAGAGAAGTGTGAGGTGATGCATTTTGGGAGAAGAAATGAAGGGAGGCAATATAGGCTAGATAGTACAATTTTAAATGGTGTAAAGGAACAGAGAGACCTGGGGATTTGTGTTAGTGACTCGTTGAAGGTGGCAGGACAGGTAGACAAGGCTGTTAAGAAGGCATATGGGATACTAGGCTTTATAAATAGGGGTATAGAGTACAAAAGTCAGGAAGTGCTGACTAACCTCTATAGGACTTTGGTGAGGCCTCAGCTGGAATACTGTGTTCAATTCTGGTCACCACACTACAGAAAGGATGTGAAGGCATTGGAAAGGGTACAACGAAGATTTACTAGGATGGTGCCAGGATTGAGGGACTTCAGCTATGAGGAGAGGTTAGATAGGCTAGGGTTATTCTCTCTGGAGCAGAGAAGATTGAGGGGAGACCTAATAGAGGTTTATAAGATCATGAGGGGTTTCGACAGGGCAAATAGAGAAAAACTATTTCCACTCGTGGGTGAATCTGTGACTCGTGGTCACAGATTTAAAATAGTTTCAAGGCGCAGTAGAGGGGAGCTGAGGAGAATTTTTTTCACTCAGCGAGTTGTTCGAATCTGGAATGCATTGCCTGAAAAGGTGGTGGAGGCTGATTCGATAACAACTTTTAAAAGGGAATTAGATCTTTATTTAGGGAGAACGGGTCTATTAGGCTATGGGGAGCGGGCAGGGCAGTGGGATTGAATCGCTCTTTTCAAAGAGCCGGCACAGACTAGATGGGCCGAATGGCCTCCTTTTGTGCCGTAAAATTCTATGATTCTATGATTCACCGAGTTGTTTGAATCTGGAATGCATTGCCTGAAAAGGTGGTGGAGGCCAATTCGATAACAACTTTTAAAAGAGAAGTAGACATTTATTTGGGGAGGATGGGTTTGCGAGATTATGGGGAGAGAGCCGATACAAACTCAATGGACCGAATGTCCTCTTCTGCCGAAAGATTCTATGATTCTATAGGCAATGTGAAAAATGAGGGGGAGAGACTAGGTTGTGTTAGTGTTCAGAGGGATTTGGGTGTCCTTGTACATCAGGTAACAAATAATTAGTATGCAGGTACAGCAAGCAGCCAGGAAGGAAGGCTATTGGCATGTTGACGTTCATGGGATAGAATAAAAGAATAGGGAAGTCTTGCTGGAAATGCATAGGGCCTTGGTGCGACCACACCTAGAAAATTGCTTGCAGTTTTGGTCTCCTTATTTAAGAAAATACATAGCTAGAGGAGGTGCAGCGTAGATTCACTAGGTTGTTTCCTGGGATGCGGGGATTGACCTATGAGGGTAGGTTGAGTAAACTAGGCCTATATTCTCTGGAATATAGAAGAATTAGAGGTGATCTTATAGAAACCTATAAGATTCTTAAGGGGCAAGACAGAGTAGACAGTGGGAAACTGAAAGTAACTGTTTCCCCTGGTTGGAGAATCTATAACTAGGGGGTCACAGTTTTAAGATTAAGGGTCAGCCTTTTCAAACAGAGTTGAGGAACCACTTGCTCATTCAGACAGCAGTGAGTTTATGGAATTCTATAGCTGTCCATTGGCTGTAGATGCTCAGTCCTTGATCATATTTAAGACTGAGATTGATGGATTTCTTACGCTTAAAAGGTTTAAGGGATATGGGGATAAGGCACGGTAGATGGAGTTACGTTCACAGATCAGCCATGATCTATTGAATGGCAGAGCAGGTTTGAGGGGCCGAATGGCCTACTCCTACTTCTAATTAGTATGTTCCTATTAAATATTTTTATCTGGATAATTATCAGCCCGGAAACTTGCAGAGAGAAACTCTCTTCCCTGGAGCTCTCCAATAATCTACAGAATTGAGGAAAGTCCAAGACAGCAAAACTGAAAGTAATTGTGTGTCTGATTTCCTGTAACTACCCTAATTGGAAATGTGACTCAGTGTTTAGCTCCCAGTTACAACAACAACAACAACAAAATTGCATTTGTAGAGCGCCCTTTACATTGGATAGAAACAAACACAAAGCACCTGGTCTACAGGCACCTGGTGGGTTTAGGTGGTCTAATGTCGTAACTAAGGCTTGTCTCCTCTGCTTTCCCATTGCTGTCCTGACCTGTTAGTGTGTATGGATACGCAGTATAATTGGAGCTTGTTTGTGTCTCTAATCCTAACCTGGGAGTGTGGACAGACACAGTGTAGAAGGATCTTTACTATGTCTCTAACCCTGAACTGGGAGTGTGGAAGAATGGATACGAGTGTAATGTCAGCTTTACTGTCTCTAACCCTGACCTCAGAGTGTGTACGGATGGATACAGTGTAATGGGAGCTTTACTGTGTCTCAAATCCTGAACTGTGAGTATGGATGGATGCAGAGTATAGAGAGAGGTTTATGGTGTCTGTAACCCTAAGCTGGTAGTGTGGATGGACGGACGCAGTGTAGAGGGAGCTTTACTGTGTACCTAATGCTAACCTGGGATGGTAGATGGATAGGCAGTGCAGAGGGAGCTTTACTGTGTCTTGAACCTGATCTGGGAGTGTGAACACATAGTGTAGAGGGAGCTTTACTGGGTCTCCCAACCTGACCTGGGAGTATGGACAGTGGGAAGGCAGTTTCAGGTTTGGGTATTTCTAATTCTCAGAGTATGCTACACCTGTGCTTTTCTAGCAAGGGAAAATGCGGAATACCTTAGAGTAGACGGATCAAAGAGACCAGCATCGGGAGCGGAAGAGAGTGAGATACAATTCTGACACAATCTTAGAAATGGATAATGAAAACAATGAAACCAAGACGCTGGCAAGCCTGGGACGTTCTTTCAAGCTGGGAATGTTGTACGACTGTCGAACAGACGGCATTATCCCAGGTAAACAAAACAACAGCATTGGTGTTTAGTCAGGCACTGATCTGCTTTGCTCAGCCGATGCCTGGCAACATTTGGATTGTTTTGGACGCCTCCGATTTATTGTCCCCCTATGAAACTCCCCTCTCCCCTCCATTCAGGTCCATTCAGTCTTCTCTATGCCCCGCGCTACCATCGGCAAACGGGCTTTCAGTTTCTCAGCCCCAACACTCACGTCCCCCCGACGTGAAAGGCGCTCTCTAAGTGTAATTTTGTTGCTGTTGTTGTTGTAGAAAGAGGATTGTTGAGCGACAGTGAGAGGTGAAAGAGAATAGAGAGTTAGAATGAGATAGTGAGAGACACACACAGAGTGAGAGAAAGAGACACACATACGCACAGAGTGAGGGAGAGAGACACACATACACACCCAAAGGGTGAGGGAGAGAGGCAAACCCAGAGAGAGTGACAGACAGACACTCAAACAGACTGACAGAGACACACAGGGAGTGATACTGACATACACACAGATTGACAGAGAGACAGATACATACAGTTGGTGAAAGGGACACTGAGCCTATGGTTCTGGCCAGTGAGTTCCACATTCCTACCACACCCTGTGTAAAGTTATTCCTCCTAAACCCTGAATAAGATACATCATCCTATCCTAAAATTATCCAACATGAGATACACCAAAAAGTCGAACAGTCTATTAATGTCTGCCTAATAAACAACAACAACAAGTTTACAGCTCTCCACTTGCCTGACTGTGTGATTGTGGTGCAGCATGTCTCTGAGCTGGTGGAAGACGATCCTCAGTACAGCTGTATAGCAAGTTCCTCAGGCACGACATGGTGATGAGGGAGGAAGGGGCAGGAATGGAGGGGTAGCAGTGAGTTCTAAAGTATTCCTCTGAATCTCAAACGCAAAGCGAAAAGTTCTCATCTCTCCAAGCATTTCTATTAATTTTATCTTCTCATCCCTGGAAATACATCCAAGGAATCCTATAGCTCAGCAGTTACAGCCCTCGCCTCGCAAACCACAGTCCTGTAGCTCAATGGTTAGAGCCCCTGCTCACAGGTGGGGGTTGCTGGAATGGTTGGATGGCTGCTTTCTGATGTAGTGCTCCCCAGTGTCCTGCATTGTCCACTACATTGTGTTTGTACCAAATCCGTGTTTCGGGATTAGAACCCACAAACTTGTGTTTCTGAATTGAGATTTTGCTCCAACTGATTGAGGCTCAAACCTATTGTCTATTTTAAAACATGTATATTTGGCTTGTGCAGGAGTCACGCTGTGGGACTTGGAAACACTGAGAGCTAACAGGGACGTGAGTCTTAAGCCCAACACAATGTTTCAGATCATTGTGTCAGACTCCATTGATGACAAATCCTCTGCGCTGAATGTGTCGGGAAATCTGAAGGCCAGCGTCCTGGGAGGAATGATTCAGGTAGAAGGATCTGCCAAGTACCTGAACGACAAAAAGAAATCCCAGCAACATGCTCGAGTAACTCTGCAGTATTCCACCACAACCAGGTTTGAGCAACTGACCATGAGTCAATTGGCAGAAGAGAATATTTATTTCCCTGAAGTATTTGAGCAGTCACTACATGGGTGGCCACCCATGTAGTGACTGCCACCCATGTAGTGACTGCTGTGCTGTTTGGGGCTCAGGCCTTTTTTGTGTTTGATCGAGAGGTCTCGTCCACAGAGTGTCTAAGAGATATTCAGGGTCACATGGAAGCAAAGATTAGTAATATCCCCATGTTCGGAATTGAGGGTAAAGTTCCCCTGGAAATGTCAAAAGAAGAAAAAGCCAACGTCCAGAAGTTCAGGTGCACCTTTTATGGTGATTATTCCCTTCCGTCCAATCCCACCAGCTTCCTAGAAGTCATCGATATTTACCGAAGCCTTCCACAGCATCTGGGAAAGAATGGAGAGCATGCAGTGCCCGTGAAAATCTGGCTCTACCCACTCAACAAGCTGGACCCGACTGGACAAGCATCACAGCTTGTCCGATGCATCAGTGTCAATCTGATCAGTCGCTCACAGGCTATCCTAGAGTTCCTCAATGAGGTGGACATGCGGTGCAGCGATATGATCAAAGATTGTACCAATGTTCCATTTCCTGCGATGAAACGAAACCTCCAGAGGTTCAGAGCGAGTTGTTTGCAGCACAGGTATGCATTCCAAAAGAGGTTGGCCAGCGTCCTGCCGTCTATCCGGGGAGGGGGGGAACAGGAGGGAATCCTGGCAGATATTCTGATCAATACAGAACAATCTCCACTGGGAAGCCAGTTACTGACGGAATGGCTGGACAACAAGCAGCTGGAAATGTCTTTGGTGGGATCTTGCCTCAATGAAATGAAAGGCATAAAGTTGGTGAAATCACAGATTGAGCTGGATACACAAATATTTGATCTAAAGACGCAATACGTTGTCTGCTTCACATTCACATCGCTCGATCAAATAGACTTGTATCTGTCACAAATAGACAATTACCTTCGATCTCAAATTCCTGGTAAAGCATATCAGCCAACCCCAGCCGATCCTGGCCAGAAATCGTGCTATCACTTGCCCAGTGCGATGCGGAAATGTGCACGATCTTTTCTGGAATTTTACACGGCTAATAGAGCAGATGCGAGCACGAGATTCCTTGTTGCCTCTGTGCCAGATCAGGACCACCCAGGAGCATCGATTTATCTATATGAAGATGCAAGCTTGGTGAGCAGCTGCTTCAAACCCCCAGTAAAACCTGTCACTCCCTTAGTGTGTAGTCGGTCACATGACAGTGTTAGCCTGAAGCTGCAGACAGCAGACCAAAGTAGTCAGATTGTGGGCTACAGAGTGGAATATCGTATGGCCACACAGGAAACCTGGGACATTCAGACCGCAAGTGTGATGTCAAACCCCTGCACCATAACTGGGTTAAGTCTATACAAAGAGTATCAGTTACAATACAGAGCAGTGATTAAACAATGGATCAGCCCGGCCACTGATAGTCTGAGCGTGACCACCCTGCCCACGAATGCCCCTGGTAAGCCATCCATGGCTCAGGTAGAAGGATTTGATGTGAAAGTGACCTGGGAGAAGCCCAGTGGTGGGAGTTGGTGTGACTATACATCACTACAAGATACAATACCAAGAAAGCAGTCACACCTCAAGTGATGAGTGTGACCAATGGCAGGAAACCATAACAAAGGACAGTAAATGTCTGTATATATTACAAGGATTGATACTCAGCACAACTTACACGCTGCGAGTATCTGCTGTCTGTGGTCAGGCTGGTGAGAGTGCAGTGAGTCATGAGGCCTCACTGACAATAGAGAATAAGGAAAACAAAGAGGCATCGCAAAAACCCCAAAATACACAAAAGACCCAGGACCCACAAACAACAGATAATAAACCAAAGTCACTGGCCGGAAGTTACATCACAGAAAGCAAATTACTGACCAAAGGATCCCCTGCAATTTACCAGCTCCTGGTGAACAGATTGGGAAGTGGAAATAAGGGGGACCCTGTAAAATACAGGTTTGGAAAGGAATCCTCATTACACATTGTCAAGACCATCATGGTCCTTGGAGCTACCGGCTCAGGAAAAACCACCCTAATCAATGCCATGGCCAACTACATCCTTGGAGTGGAGTGGGAGGACAAATTCCGATACAAGTTAATAAATGAACAGACAAACAGATCCCAGGCTGAAAGCCAAACCTTTTCAATTACTGCCTATGAGTTCAGCCACCAACAAGGATACAGAGTTCATTACTCTCTGAATATTATAGACACCCCAGGATTTGGAGACACCCAAGGAATAACACGAGACAAACAGATCACCAATCAAATCAGAGACTTCTTTACTTCCCCAGATGGTGTAGATCAAATTGATGTTGTCTGCTTCGTTGTCCAAACCTCTTTGGCCCGCCTGACTCAGACGCAGAAATATATTTTTGATGCCATTCTTTCCATTTTTGGCAAAGATATTGCAGAGAACATTCTTGTGTTGGTCACCTTCGCAGATGGGCAGGATCCTCCTGTTCTTGAGGCTGTGAAAGAATCTGAGATCCCGTGTCCCAGAGATGGCAAAGGTCAACCACGTCACTTCAAATTCAACAACTCAGCCATATTCGCCCAAATCCAAACCTCAGGAAATAGTGAAAGTGATGAGGAAAACTTTGACAAAATGTCCTGGAAAATGGGATTATCCAGCATGAAGAAGTTCTTTAGTGCTTTGACCACCATTGAATCAAAGAGTCTACGTTTAACCAAGGAGGTTCTTATGGAGCGAAAACAGCTGGATACTACTGTGGCGGGATTGCAACCACAGATCAAAGTGGGTCTGTGCAAACTGGAAGAGATTAGGATGACAAAACAAATGTTGAAGCAACACGAAGCTGAAGTGAAGGCAAATCAAAACTTTGAATATGAAATTACAGTCACAAAACCAGTAAAGAAGAATATCAGTGGCACTGGAAAATACATAACTAATTGTCAGCAGTGTCACATCACATGCTACTATCCCTGTATGACCCCTAAGGATGGTGAAAAATATCGCTGTGCAGCTATGGCCAAAGATGGATACTGCACAGTCTGTCCTGGCAAATGTATCTGGAATGTTCATCACAATCAAAAATACAAATTTGAATATGTCGAAACTAAAGAAAAGAAAATGTATAAGAATCTGAAAGAAAATTATGAGAAGGCGAGTGGTGAAAAGATGACCCAAGTGAAGATAATGCAGAAACTGGAAGACGCTCTGTCTCACATTCAGAAAAGAGTTCTGGGGCAGGTGGAAACATTATCTCGCTGCCTGACACGGCTTAAAGAAATAGCTCTCAGACCAAATCCACTGTCGACTCCAGAGTACATTGATTTGATGATTGAAGGGGAGAAACAAGAAGCAAAGGCTGGGTACCAGGGACGCATTGAATTATTAAATGAAGTCAAGGATCAGGCAGAGTTAGTAGCCAAAGTTGCCAGGAACCAAGAACTGTTACCGAAAGCAGACAGCATAAGACAAAAGCAAGCAACAAATCCACCAACTGTGAACGAAACGAAACAAGGCAAACAGGGAGATGGATTAGCTGAGAAACCTACATTTTAGGGCTCATGGAGACAGTGACCAATTCTACTGCTCCTCATTCAATGGTCATTCTCGTGACAAGTTCAGTAAGGCCAGATGGCCACAATTGTGTTCGACTGGTTCAGTGCAGCATATCTCACCTCCGGTAGCTTCCTCTAATTGTACGATCGTAATGGAGTGATGACTGCTGCATTGTATCACTAACTTTTTTAATACCGTGTATCGCTTGAAATTCTGAAATTACACAGTTCGGTTCTGTAATTAAAAGACGGAACTTAAATTCAGCCTCAACGTGCAGGCCGCTTGCTTGCTTGCTTAGTTTGTTGATGCTTCTCATGTGTGCAATTCTGAAGCCCAATCAAGCTGGTGAATTTGAATCGCAAACACTGAATATTGTACTCTATTCACTGTTGACAAACTGTTCCATTGTAACCAAACCAAACTTTGGGTGCTCAGTGCAAAGGGATTATTGCGCTGACAATTTATGAAGGGCGTTTAGACTTTTAACTAGCAATACAATTGTAATTACATTTAAACAGTGACGCTCATCTCTCCAGGAGACTGCACATCGCTCCCCAGTGATATCTCGCCACCCGAGTTGGGGGTGAACGTGGAAAAGGTGTGGGAGGAGGTGCAAGATGTTCAATTAATGTGTCAAATTAATATCTCAATTATAATAATAATATGTGTTTATTTGGGACGTGGCTGGCTGGGCAGTGATGGGAGCTGGTTATGGCTGGTTTTGCAATGGAGCCAGGGGACGGTTTGTGAAAGGCAGTTCAGCACTTATCTGTGTCTTTTCGTTCAGCTGCAGCTGGAGAGACAGCTGTGTCAGTTAAGATCAAGCTGTTGAGTTTCTCACTACAGAAATGACTAAAACAGTCTTAACTTTGAGAATAAAGAGACACTCCACAATCAACAAGAAAGAAGAGCGAAAAGAAGGGAAGTTCAAGACTAAGACCTATGCGACATATGGGATGTCCTCCTGACGTGAAAGGTGCTCTAGAAACGTAATTTTGTTGTTCTCATTGACTGTCAACACCTCTCTTGACGCTCTCAAAATAAGCAACATTACTGCAGTACCTCATTATCGTTTTGCTGATCGAACCTGTTGTTTGATATTAAATTGGAGGTGACCTCTCCATCTCTTCTGCAACATTGATTTGGTGAACTTAATCATTGAGAGAATCAAACAGGGATACATAAGAATTATTGTATTGTATTCTTTTAATCACCAGTAGTATTACTAATCTGAATTAATAAACATTTTTTCTGCACAACATTCGTGTATTGTCAGTACTTCATCACAGGGCCACAAATAAAATCCAAACTTGCAGTGTGGGGGAATATTGGTGTAATCCGAGGCTCAGGGACCCTGCGTGTGTATTGGAGTCGGAGGTGGGAATGGAGTGAGTGACTTCTGTGGTATAACCAGCTGAAGCTACACAACGTCCCCTGTGAGACTCTATCTGGGAAACATCCCCCTGTTCCCAGCTATAACCTCCTCTCACCCACAACCGGTAAATACTGTGTCTCACAGGGTTGACAGGAGCTGAGTGGGAACAATCTCTGCTCCCAGTGATTTCCTCTCCACATCCCACTGCTCGGCCAGTCCTTGTATCTTTATGATCTCAACATTAATACTGTCCACAGCAGCTCGGGATAATAACAGTCTGTGTTTAGAGCCAGTTACTGATATCACGTCCGCACTCTTTTACTTACTCAGATGTCAGTATTTTACACTCCGTGATCGACGAGGGTTAACTGAATATACAGTTAACCCTCGTTGAAGAGCATGTCACAAGGCACTGGGACCAGGGTCAGACACCTGAATGTATACACACACACACACACACACACACACATGCACACATTAGTGCTTAGTGGTACATGATTCAAAAAACGGTTTACATAATAATAAGCATCATCACCCTTGCATTTTCAGGTCTTCTACACTGTAAAGTGAATTGACTGTATATTTGTGCCTCCTTCCCTACCCCCTCACTCTCTCCCTCCTGACCCCCTCCCGCCTTCCTCCACTACTCACCTCCCGACCCGCTCAGCATCCCCCTAGAGCAGTGTCAGGAACCGGAATGTGGGAGGGCCACAGTGTGGGCTGAGGAAACAATACCGGCCATTATGGCAGTCAGTCAGGATCAACTACGGCCGTAACAAATTAGTCCTGACGCTGCAGACAGTGACACGCTGTGGGTGTTTGGGAGAGTGGGATTGGGAGGGAAAAATGAAGTGCGTAGAGGAGGGAGAGGGAGCGGGTGATAAAGGGACTAATAATAATAATAATAATCCTTGCATTTGAGATAGCGCTTTTCACATCTTATCGACGTCTCAAAGCGCTTCACAGAATATATGGTAAAGTGAATTGACTGTGTATTTGTGGGCAAAACGCGGCAACCAATTGCGCACAGCAGCGTCCCCCACTAACAGTCATGGATTGAAATGACCAATTTTACTTTGAAAAATTAGAATTATTATTAGGCGTATAGAGTTAGGAAACTTGCCCAAGGTTTCGCCCTGATCTGTTTGGATTTGAACACAGGTCTCACGCTTGTAAGGCAAGTGCGCTAACCACTGAGCGACAGGAGCTGCACAATAGAGTTGAATGGGAGAGTGTTGAGCGTCAGAGATAGCGGAGTGGTAAATAGGTTTGAGAGACGGTGGAGAGGAGAAGAAAGAGGGGAAAGCAAGGTGTAAGTGGGAGAAAGAGCGTAGGGGCGAGAGACAAACATATTACCCATTGGCTGTTTGTGGGACACTCGCTGTGAACAATCAGTTGCCTCCCACAAAATATACAGTCACTACACATTACAGTAAATACTACGAAGCGCTTTGAGATGTCTGTAAATTGTGATTAAGCGATGTGTCAAATATAAAGTTGATTATTATATTATGAGCTGAATGCTCAATCCTGATGATTTGTTGTCGAAATGTGTCTTAATGTAGACATTGCTGTGTAAGTTGGCAGCCACATTCACCGACAAACACCAGACATGTTACTGTAATTCCAAGAAAGATTTGAGATATCGACGCAGTGTGGAGGTGTGATATAAACTACAAGCTTTATTGTATAATTAAGCAGATTATAAAAGTATACATGGGAAACATGTATGTTGGTACACACCGTGAGATGACGAGTAGGGGATTCGTTTTACACACAGATAAACAGAGATGGTCACCTCGTGCTGCCTCACACTGAGCTCATCTGACGTTGTCAATGAGCATCATTATCTGTTCCGTTTTTAGAGCCCTCACCTCACAAGCCATAGTCCTGTATCTCAGTGGTTAGAGCCCTGGCCTCCCAGGTGGGAGACCTGGATCAATTTCCAGTGGGAATGAGCATTGGGCAAGTTTCCTTACTCCACACACTTGCCTCTGTACCAGCAGTAAGCAGGAGCTCGTTTGTTAGTCGAATGGCAGATCACTCTTCTGCACGCCATCATTATTTATTACTTATTACAAAATAATACTGATCCCTTCAATCCACAATTGTTTGTGGGACGCTGCTGTGCCTAATTGTCTTCCACATTTCGCTGAGAAAATATTAACTTTACAGTAAACGCCATGATTATTTGAGACGTCCTGAAGACGTGATAACTTGCTATTATTATCATTATTAATCTATATTCACTTCCTGTCACAAACTCAGCTCAAACCTGGGGGGAAAGCACAGAATTCCCACCTCTGGAGGGATTTCCCTCCTCAGTGAACTGTTGCTCGGCAGATTCTCAGCGGCTCAGAGTTTTTCCCGCCGTGATTCAAACCGGGACTGAACAATGGATAAAGTTTCCCAACGAAAGTTTGGGTGAAAGTGTAGAGATGAGACATGTTGTCAGCGTTGTAAAATATCACCTGTCCCCCCTCATAGTCCAGGTAAATTCCCAGCTTCCCGGGTCTCTCTTTCTCTCTCAGTGGCAGGCGGGTCCACAGTGAGGTACAAGCTGAATATTCATCCCCGTTTCTCAGACACACAGTCAATTGTCCATTCTCTGGTGACACTGTGATGTCTCCTTTCCTTTTGACAGACTCTGTGGCCAATCCCGCATCCCAGTCTGTCTTGTTGGCCACCTGCACCTCCCAGTAATGTCTCCCTGATGTGAAGCCCTCAGACCCCAGGACATTGGGACAGCGATCAAACCTCTTTGGAGAGTCTGGGAGCTGCTGCCGTTTGTCTCCGTGTCTCACACTGGTCAGGTCCTCAGACAGGATGAGCCAGGGTTGGGCTGTGTCAGGATTCAGAATCACAGAGGCCGGAGCTGAGAGAGAGAAACAAAACCCAGTGGGAGTGAGTGAGTGAGAGCAAGGCTGGAAATTCGGACGATTTGTAAACACAACTATACCTGGGAACAGCTTCCAGATCAAAGAACCACTGTGTGATTGAAGACACTGTCTGTGTGAGGGGGGTATGTGTAGTGGTGTGTGATTGTGAGATCGTGTTTGTGAGAGGGTTCAGTGAGCAGTTTGTGGAACTCTGTATGTGTGAAAGGGTGTGAGGTAGTGTGTGTGTTGATGTGTAAGAGGGTGTATAGGAGGCTGTATGAGGGAGGTGTGTATGTGAGTTTATGTGTGAGGGGTTTGTGTGTGAGGATATGTTTGAGCATGTGTGAGAGGCTGTGTGTGACAGCGTGTGAAAGAGTGTGTATGTGTTTGAGTGCAATGGTGTGAGGGGTGTTACTGTGCTGGTTGTTTGGATGTCTGTCTGTGTTTGTGTGTATTTGTTTGTGTGTGAAAGTGCGTGTGTGTGTGTGTGGTTTTCTTTGTGTGTGAGAGTGTGAGGTGTGTATACGTGTTGTGAGTTTGTGTGCGTGATTTGGCGATTGGTGAGGGTATGTGTGAGAGGAATTTGTGTGTGAGAGCGTAAGTGTGTGAAAATGTGGGTATGAGGGTATATACGATGGGTGTGAGGCTGTGTGTGCCAGCATGTGTGAGTGCAAGTTTGCGTGAGGTTGATTGTGAGTGTGTTTAATGGCATGTGTGGGATGTGAGTGAGTGTATGGGGGGACGTTTGAGTGTGTTTGGTATTTGAGTGCGTGACTTTGAGAGGAATGTGTTTGCGAGGGTATGTGGTGAGTGATTTAGGGTATTTAAGAGGGTGAGGTTCACAGCGAGTTCGTGAGAGAGTGGATGTGTGAGGGCCTGTGTTTGAGGGCATGTGTGAGGGTGTCTGTGAAGGAATGTGTGTAATGGTGTTTGTGTGTGATTGAGGGGTGTGTAATGTGAGTGTGTGTGTAAGTGAAGTTTTGTGCAAAAAAGGCTGAGGGGTGACAGTGTGAATATGTTTGTATGTGGGAGTGTATGTTAGGTGTGTATGAGGTATATATATGAGTGAATGAATGAGTGTTTATGTGAGGCTGTGTGCAATGTTGTGATCGGGGATGTGTGTGAGGATATATGTGAGGGTATGTTTGAGAGTATGTGTGAAAGGGTATGTGGGTGAAGCTGTGTGACAGAGCGTGTTTGAGAGGTATGTGTGAGGGTTGTGTGCATGGGGTGTATGAATATGTGTGGGTATGTAAATGAAGGTGTGTGTGAGGGAGTGTGTGTGGATTTGTGTGAGTGTGTGTGTGTGTGAGGGGGTGAGGTATCATGGCCAATTTCTGTTCCATGTTTAATCAGCAACAAACAGAGGAAAAGCAATAACATTGTCCCCACAGAGACACGGCCACAGCTTCTCCTGTCCTGACAACAGCAACAACTGTGGTCACCTCAGTGTTTATACACGTTGCCATGTTTGGTTTATATGACACAGTCACTACATTAAAGCATGGCAAAACTGATTATTACAGTGTATAGTCTGTTGGCTGTGTGTGCGCTGGATTATACTGGGGGCTGTGTGTGTGTTTATATGGTCAGTATGTTGGAGGCTGTGTGTGTGCTGGGCTATGTTGGAGGCTGTGTGTGTGCTGGGGGCTGTGTGCTATGAGGGGGCTGTGTTTGTGCTAAGCTATGTTGGAGGCTGTGTGTGTGTGTGTGTGAAGTACTCTGAGACGCTGTCCGGCGTGGAGTGCGATATATAATTCAAAGTTGTTGTTGTTGCTGTTGTGTGCTGGGTGAAGATGGGGCCTGTGGGTTTCAGGGTGGCAATGGGAGATATATACCTGGGCTGATGCTGTATATCATCTCTCTCCATGTTGTGTACTGTACAGGACCACTGTATATCCCCACAGGCAGATCATCTTCACATACTGACATGGTAACCTCCTCATCACTGATCCTGAAATACGAGACAATCACAATATAAAATCAAGCTGCACATTGTGTTTGCTTTCTGTATTAAATTCTGAATTATTTGTCTGAGAACATTTCATACCTTCTCTTCCGAGCAATTTCCTCCTAATAAAATAAAACACAGACACAACGAATTACACTGGGACACCACACTATAAACTCAGACACACAAAATAATTCTATACCAGACAAGTTAATGTGGTTATTATAACGACGTTACTCACTCAATATTGTCTCTAACGTTTGTAAAATACATCATCAATACAGTGGCTGTAGACAATGACACACAGTGGGACCTGCTTACAAACACATCACAGAATATACCAAGTAGTGAACTACTGCCCTGTATTACTGTCTGTGCCAGACTGTGTGGAATCGTTAATGAACTAATCCATAAATTAATCTCTTTACCTGCAGAAAGGTCAGTGTGTCGTTTTCCATTAGTTTCTGTAACTGTGAAATTTCTTGTTTAACAGAGTCTAAATTGTCCTGAATCTCACTCAGATTTGTCTCCATTCTGTATAAAATCTCCTTCTCTCGCTGTTTAAGGTCTCGCATCACCAGCTGCTCTCTGTCAGTCAGGCTCTGGTGCATTTTAGCAAATCCAGACATGACGTGGGTCTCCAGACTGCTCACCTGTTCCTGTAAAATACCACACATCACACTGTGTACACACAGTAAAAGGAGATATCACACTGTGTACACACAGTAACAACAACAACGACAAATTCCACTTATAGAGCGCCTTTCATGTCGGGAGGACGTCCCAAGGCGCTGCACAGGAGGCGTGTGACTCGAGCTGGGAGGGGAGTGTTCGGGAAGGGGTAAGAAACGTAGGGGAGGTCAAAGAATTGGGGGGGGGGAACAGAAGGCACGGTCGAAAAGGAAAGTCTTCAAACCGGCCTTGAAAGACGAAAGGGAGGAAGCAAGGCGGAGGGATTGGGGGATGGAGTTCCAAAGGGTGGGAGCGGAAAAGCTGAAGGCCCGGCCTCCGATGGTGGGGCGGTTCGGGCGGGGGGCTTGGAGCAGGCCAAGTCCTGCTGAACGGAGGGTCCGGGTGGGCTTGTAGGGGGAGAGTAGGTCGGAAAGATAGGGCGGGGCAAGGCCGTGTAAGGCCTTGAAGGTGAGGACGAGGATCTTGAACTCGATCCTCTGGGGGATGGGGAGCCAATGGAGACGGGCGAGGGTGGGGGTTACGTGGTCGCGGAGGCGGGTGCGGGATAGTACACGAGCTGCAGAGTTTTGGATGATCTGCAGCCTGTGAATGGAGGAACTGGGGAGGCTGACGAGGAGAGAGTTCCCATAGTCCGTGAGGAAACATCACACAGTAAAGAGAGACACTGATAGTACAGAAATCAGCCACGACACAACTTACCTTAACTTGTGAAATCTGTTCTCTCTGTTTGACTTCAGCTTGTACAGCAGTTTCCTTCCTCTGTGTGAGAGAAGCTAAGGAGGATCTCACTTGATCCTGGAATAAACACATAGAATAAAAGTGTTTGAAGGTGAATATGTCAAATGAAATAGAGTGAATCCCATGTGAGTGGTATTGTTACCTTGTACATTTCAGCAGCTTCATCAATGGGCAGGAAGCTGTGATCTCTGTGTTCTCGGCCATGGCTGCAAACCACACACAGCAACTTCTTGTCAATTTCACAGAAAAGCTTCAGTTCCTCCCGGTGTTTCCCACAGTAACGTTTAATTCCTGTCTGTGGCTTAGACTCGCTTAATTTTTTATATTCATTGGCTACATTGGCCAGAGCTCGATTCCTCCCGAGGTTCCTGTTCGCAATAACCTGCCGGCATTCTGGACAGGAGTTTATCATCTGATGTTCCCAGCTCCCGGTGATGCAGGAGCGACAGTAGTTGTGGCCACATTCCAGGGTAACAGGATCAGTGAAGAAATCCAGACAAATGGGACACTTTAGCTCTTCAGTCAGACCTTGATCCTGGAGTCTAGAAGCCATTTTCACCCTCAGCTCTTCCTGATTGAAACTGGTTTCATTTTCAGTTTGAATGTGTGGGCAGCTCCCAGTAACTGTCTGTCTGTCAACACACCACCCCCACCATCCCCCCACCACCCCCTTTTCGTCACCTCTTGTGAAATCAGCTTATTGCAAAGATGAATCTGGGAGACGAGCCTCACACACGCGGGAGGCACAATTCTGTTCACTTCATTTCACGTTAGTGACCATTGTAACCGCCAGTGATGTTCCTGGGCTGGGAAATGAGAAGAATAATAACCACTCACATGTTTGATAAAGACGTACAGGGTCAAAGAGGACAGTACCGAGATGGGCCTTGAAGTAGGTGATGCATGGGCTCTCTGGGATGGATTTCCAGAGAGGGTGGGCAGTGGAAAGCCTAAAAGCCAATGGTTGGACTTGAGGGTGGGAGACGTGGAGCAGCCAGTGCGCTCAGAAAGAAAGTCAGAGACCGAGCCGCACACACACACACTGAGAGACCAGAAGATACACACACTCACTCTATCATTACCTCCCCACCATCTCATGCATTCAGAGAGAGAGAGAGAGAGATGCATACAAACACAGAATCAATTACACACATGGCAAACATTAACCGTTTCATTGCCTCTTCTGTCAGACACACCCAGAGAAAGAGAGCAAGAGAGGTGCAGAGATACACAGACACACACACACACACAGATACAGAGAATGACACACATACAAGCACATATAAACACGCCACTTAACACTTTGAATGCCTGTCCTGCCCCTGCACACAGAGAGGAAGGCACACAAACACAAATACACACACACACACACACACACAGAGATTGCTGACCAGGGCGTGCTCTGGGTTGGTGGCTTGTGAGAAACAGGATTGGTGCGACAGTGCGTGATGTGAGAGTTTCACCAGTGTGTGGAAGGGATTGGAGGTAGTGAAGGCTTGTCACCCGATCCAGGACTGTTTGTGGGACACTGATGACCACAATTGGCTGCCATATTTTCAGGACAAAATATGCAGTCGATTCCTGTTACTATACGTTCGCTGATGCGCTTTGATACGTCTCAAAGATGTGATGATGCACTCTGTCAAATGGAAAGATTATTCATCATTGTTATACATAAGTACAATGTTGTTATACAATGACCAGGCTTCCTATACAGAGACCAGACCTGTTATACAGAGTCCAGGTTAACTTGAATCCTTGCGTACTATGCTGTCTCCCTCCTTACGCGTATAATCAGTCCTGTCGTGGGCTGTCTCTTGGTGAGGATACAGTACTCACAGTTTGTAGTTTTTGAGAGGGTGAAGGGGACCCGAGTGCGGTTTCTTTACATTTACAACAAATCAATGATAATCTTTGCGTTTGATATAACAAATCATCGCATCTTCCAGATGTCACAAAGCGCTTCACAGAATCTATTGGAAAGTGAATTGACTGTATGTTTTGTAGATGAAATGGGACAGGCAATTAATTGTGCACAACAGTGGATTGATTGATTGACATTTTTTTTTGGCTTACTGAGCCAGGTTGCACCTCAGTCATCCCCAATAAAATCTGAATAAACTGTCATGACCTGAGAAAGTCAGGCGACCGAAAGGCCTGTTCAGCAGGAGAAGCCTGGACTGAACCTAGTGATGAATCACTGAAGCCTGTTCAGTAATATTGCGGGATTTCCGAAGGAGATCGCTCTGGCTGGGAGCATAACCTGCGGACACACACACACGCACGCACACACACAATTAACAGTCAGGTTTCTGCGGGTGTTTTCCCTTATTGCACACACACACACTCCCCAGATTGTTAACTGAGAATTTCAGTAATTACTTTAGCTTCAATTCAGTTTAAAGTGGCCTTGAAGGACTGTGGATTTATGGATGAAAAGAAAGCAGGAGAGCACATCGAGACTGGTACAAGCTGAGGTATAGGGTATAAGACATGGAGCTTTTGTAGTGAATGTTCGAGCGCTCTCCAGAACATTTGCCAGGACGAGAAAGAACCAACAGCAACAGTGGCCTGGTAGTATTGCTCTGTTTATGTTTGTAATGTCTTATAGTGTATTCGCATAAGTAACAATAAAATCAGCTTCAGCCAATACAGTATCATCAGTTACTTCGGAACCTAAAGAGTTAAGATCAGTGCACAGGTCTTTTCTCTTAATAGTGGCTGAAGGCTCGCCCGCCAATGGAGGGCGGGTGGGTTGGGGGACTTAGAGCAGGCCAGAGCCTGCTGAGTGGAGGGGGCGGGCAGGTTGGTAAGGGGTTAGGAGGACACAGATGTAGGGTGGGGTGAGGTTGTAGAGGGCTTTAAATGTGAGGACCAGGATTTTGAATTGGATCCTCTGGATGATGGGGAGCCAATGGAGTCACCACCTTGGCCTCAACCCCTCCTTCCCCATCTACAGGTGGCTCCCGAAGACCATTCTCTTTGACCGACTGCGCTTAGGGTCACTTCCCCCCTCCCCCTGGCACGTCCTCGGGCTCTGCTGTTATGAAACACTATGAGAAGCTGGCCGGCATGGAGGGCACAAGTTGTTATTGTTGTTGTTGTTTTGTCAGTATGTGTGCACACATGTGTATGTGTGTGGGAGGCGGGAGCACATGCTATCTTTGTGTAATTGTTTGTTCTCTCTGAGTGGATATACTGATGTCAATATCAGATTATACACATGCAAACTCATCCTCCCCAAACCATTATCTTCTTCTATCTTAAAAGTTACTATCGAATCAGCTTCCACCAGCCTTTCAAGCAACGCATTCCAGATCCTAACAACAGCAATAACAACACCCTCACTGACGTCATTGGCTCCCCATTCCTCAGAGGATCGAAATAACATTTGTATAGCACCGTTCACATCGGAAGGACTTGAAAACATTTCTCCTCACCTCCTCTCTTTCTTTTAACAACTAAATCAGTCTCCTCAGTTACTGACCCAATCACCAATGGAAATAATTTGCTGTGGTCAGCCTATCGAATCTCCTCATAATTCAAAAAACTTCTATTCAGTCTCTTTATTTGTTCTGTCCCCGAACTACTGTATCTCCTCCTCGAAGGCTTCCCATTGCTTATCAGCTGGTTTATCTGCTGATCTTTCTCTCCAGTCCAACTCGGTTAGGTCCCTTTTTAACTCACTGAAACTAACAACAACAACACCTTTGATTTGTATAGCGCCCTCCACGCCGAACGGCGTCTCAGAGCACTTCACAATAACGGATCCCGGGGGCGAGCCAGGGTCAGGGGGAGAAAGGTGACCGGAGGCGCGGTCGACAACAAAGGTCTTTAGCCGAGATATGAAACTAGGAAGAGAGGGAGTGAGGCGAAGAGAGTGAGGAAGGGAGTTCCAGAGCCTCGGGGCATTGTGGCTGAAGGCATGGCCGCCGATGGTAGAGCAGAGGATTTGGGGGACAAGGTGGAGGCCAGCTCCAGTAGAGCGAAGGCAACGGGTGCTGTTTTGAGGAGAGAGGTCAGACATGTAGGGGGGTGCAGAGGAGTGGAGGGATTTGAAAACATGGGTGAGGTTCTTGAAATCGATCCTCTCTGGGACAGGAAGCCAGTGAAGTCTGGCAAGGACTGGGGTAACCCTCTTCCAGTTGAGTATCTTTACCTTTGATTGTTCCTTGTCCCTTTCTATAAATACTCCAAACCTAATGATGTTGTGATCACTGTTGTCCAGATGCTCTTGGACTGTAACCTGCTCCACTTAAGGGCTGTGGGGACATTTCAACCCATTTCCTGTGTTTTACACAGAGAGAGGCTTATTATTTAAATGCAAAGTTAATGCTACAACAGTGATATATTTCATATTAATGTAGAATTGTGAATATTTTGCGCTGTTTCACTTTGAACCATAAGCATATGGGGACCTAGCGACATAGACATAGTGACAGTCAGTCAGACACACATACATACAGACAGAGATATACTGAAAGAGATAGAGAGACAGTCAGAGACACACACACTCAGTTCCCAGCCCAGTTCTTTGCAACTGAGTTACTTTGAACCTTGTTATTGTTTCAAGTTTATGTTTGAATGTGTATCTAACACAGTGTTAGAGACAAAGAGACACACACAATGTGTGTGTGTGTGTGTGTCTGTCTGTCTCTAACACTGGGATCAGCCTCTCTGTTTGACTCGATGCTGAGGGTATAAACCCCAGTGTCTGAGGCTCGGAGTTCCAGGGACCCGTTTGTGAACAGCCAGTAACGGAGACCTGTGTGTGCGTCCGTTCCTTGGCTGGCCTCGCCCACCCAGTGGATCTCCAGGCCCCCAACACTCCTTCATCGTCAGCCCCTCGCCTCCTCCCCAACACAGTGTCTCCCCCACCTCCACCAGCTCCTCCCTCCGCTCCGTCCACAACCCGGGGGGCTCAGCGGCCAATGGGGACGGCGACAACACAGGCTTATACAGCGCCCGCTCAACACAGGATAGTTTGTGTGACTGAGCGAGTTTGTCTGTGTGTGTATCTGTTTGTGTGCGCATGTCTGTCGGTGTGCCAGTGTGTGTTTGTCTGTCTGTTTCACTCTGTGTGTACAACAACAACAACAACAACAAATTACATTTATAGAGCGCCTTTCACATCGGGAGGACGTCCCAAGGCGCTGAACGTGTCGTGTCTGTAAGTTTGATTGTGAATGTGTCTGTAAGTTTGTGTGTTTGTTTGACTGTCTATGTGTGTCTGTAAGTGTGAGTGTGTGTGTGTACCTATCTGTTTGACTGTTTGTGTGTCTGTAAGTTTGAGTATGTGTGTGTCTGTTTATAATGTGGGAATGTATTTTTCACTGTGTATGTGTGTGTCTGTGTGTTTGTGTGTATCTGTCTGTTTGACTGTGTGTCTCTTTGTTTGATTGTGTGTGTGTCTGTTTCACTGTATGTGTGTGTATCTGTTTGTGTGTGTCTGTTTGACTGTGTGTGTGTATGAGTGTGTATGTGTGGGCTGTAAGTTTGAGTGTGTGTGTGTGTCTGTTTGACTGTTTGTATGTCTGTAAGTTTCAATGTGTGCCTGTTTGACCTTTTGTGTGGGTGTGTCTGTTTAATCGTGTGTGTGTGCGTCTGTGTGTGTGTGTGTGTGTGTGTTTCTGTAAATTTAAGTGTGTGTGTGTCTGCTTGACTGTGTGTGTGTTTGTGTCTGTGCGACTGAGTGTGTGTGTGCCTGTCTGTTTGGCTGTGTGTCTGTTTGATTGTGTTTATTTTTGTGTCTGTTTGATGTGTATGTGTGTTTGTCTGTCTGTTTCACTATATGTGTGTGTGTATCTGTTTGACTGTGTGTATATATGTGTTTGTGTCTGTTTGACTGTGTGTGTCTGTTTGTGTCTGAATGTGTTTGTGTCTGTTTGACTGTGTGTATATGTGTTTGTGTCTGTTTGACTGTGTGTGACACAGTCATACAGTGTTTGTGTCTGTAAGGCTGTGTGTGTTTGTATCTGTTTGACTCTGTGTGTGTGTGTGTTTGTGTAACTGAGGGTCTGTGTATGTCTGTTTGATTGTGTTTCTTTTGAATCTGTTCGACTGTGTGTGTGTTTGTTTGTGTCTGTTTGACTGTGTTTGTCTGTCTGTTTGTGAGTGTGTGGGTGTGTCTGTTTGACTGTGTGTGTGTGTTTGACTGTGTGTGTGTTTGTGTCTGTGGGCCTGTGTGTGTGTCTCTTTGCTTGATTGTCTGTTTGAGCAGGTTTGTTTTTGTGTCTGGTTGACTGTTTTTGTGTTTGTGTGCGCGAGTGTCTGTTGGACTGTTTGTGTATGTTTTTGTCTGTGTGTGTTTGTCTGGCTGTTTCACTGTATGTGTGTGTGTATGTGTGCGTGTGTACAGGTATCCCTCCCCAACCATGGAGGATACGTTCCTGAAAACCCTCGTGGTAAAACCGCGGGTTGTCAAATACAAGGCCCGATGGGGAAAATGGGGAAAATGGGGATGGGGGAGTGAGTTACTTGTTCTTTTACTAAGCACAAAAAAACCACAACAACATAGTAACATAACAAACACAATAAATACTCAAATAACACAATAAAAAACAATATAAAAAACAATAAATTCATGTTATTTACCTTATTCCCAAGAGAGAAGCGACATCAACAACTACCACAACAACTTAAACTTGTAAAGCGCCTTTCACGTCGGGAGGACGTGCCAAGGCGCTGTATGACCTGAGCTGGGAGGGGAGTGTTCAGGAAGGGGTGAAACACGTAGGGGAGGTCGAAAAATTCGGGGGGGAAGAAAAGGCACGGTTGAAGAGGAAAGTCTTCAAACCGGCCTTGAAAGAGGAAAGGGAAGAAACAAAACGGAGGGATTGGGGGATGGAATTCCACAGGGTGGGAGCGGAGAAACTGAAGGCCCGGCCTCCGATGGTGGGGCGGTTCGGGCGGGGGGCTTGGAGCAGGCCAAGTCCTGCTGAACGGAGGGTCCGGGTGGGCTTGTAGGGGGAAAGTAAGTCGGAAAGATAGGGTGGGGCAAGGCCGTGTAAGGCCTTGAAGGTGAGGACGAGGATCTTGAACTCGATCCTCTGGAGGATGGGGAGCCAGTGGAGACGGGCGAGGGTGGGAGTTATGTGGTCGCCGAGGCGGGTGCGGGATAGTACATGGGCTGCAGAGTTTTGGATGACCTGTAGCCTGTGAATTGAGGAATTGGGGAGGCCGACGAGGAGAGAGTTTCCATAGTCCAGCCGTGAGGTGATGTATGCGTGCACGAGTGTTTCGGCAGCGCGGGGGGTGAGGTAGTTGCGGAGCCTGGCAATGTTGCGCAGGTGGAAATAAGCGGTGCCGGTCAAGGCGCGGATGTGGGGGAGGAAGGAGAGTTTATGGTCGAACATGATGCCGAGGTTCCTGACTGGCTTTGTGAGGTGGAGAGTACAGCCTTGGATGTTGGGGCTGGCAGCGCCCGATGTGCGGAGGCGCTGGCTTGAGCCAATCAGGAGGGCCTCGGTCTTGCTCACGTTCAATTGGAGGAAGTTGTCCCTCGTCCAGGACTCAATGTCGGACAGACATGCTGTCAGAACATCGATCGTCTGGGGGTTGAGGGATGAGGCTGAGAGGTACAGCTGGGTGTCATCCGCATACATGTGGAAATTTACCCCATGTTTGCGGATGACATCGCCCAGAGGGAGCGTGTAAAGGGTGAAAAGGAGGGGACCGAGGACAGAGCCCTGAGGGACGCCGTGAGAAACTGTGCGGGGGTTAGAGGAGAAACCGTTGGAAGATACAAAATGTAGGCGGTGGGTCAGGTAGGAATGAAACCATGTGCCTTGAAGGTTGAGGTGGGAGGAAAGACGTTGAAGGAGGATGGTGTGATCGACTGTGTCGAACGCAGCAGACAGGTCAAGGAGGATGAGGAGGCAGAGGGAGCCCTGGTCACAGGCGGTTAAGACGTCATTTGTGACCTTGACCAGGGCAGTTTCTGTGCTGTGGATAGGGCGGAAACCTGATTGGAGGGGTTCAAGGAGTGAGTGAGTTGAGAGGAAAGAGCGGAGCTGGGAGGCAACCACTCTTTCAAGGACCTTAGATATCAACGGGAGGTTGGAGATGGGTCGGTAGCTTGATGGTTGCGACGCATCAAGGGAGGGTTTTTTCAGGATAGGGGTGATGGTGGCTGTTTTAAGGGAGGTAGGGACGGTGCCTGAGGAGAGGGAAAGGTTAATGGTGTCAAAAATGAGCGGGGCCAAAAGGTGGAGCTGGGTGTGGAGGAGAGGGGTGGGGATGGGGGTCCAATGAGCACGTGGTGGGTTTATGCAATCAACATTGTGGCTGGTTGATGCAACTGGGTCCTAGCGCCAAACGCTAGTGTTAGTGGATACGCAAAATTCACTCCCACGGTTGGCAAAGTTGTCACAGAGAGAAACCGTGTACACTGGAAATCCACGGTTGCCAAGACCACAGTTGGGGCGGGGATGCCTGTATATCTGTTTGACATAGTTTGTGTTTGTTTTTGTGTCTGGTGTGTGTGTGTGTGTGTGTGTGTGCGCACGTGCGACTGGGTGTGTGTTTGTTTGATTGTGTTTGCTTTTGTGTCTGTTTGACTGTGTGTGTCTGTGTGACTCTGTGTGTGTGTGTCTCTGACTGTGTGTGTGACACAGTCGTGTTTGTGTCTGTATGTGTTTGTGTCTGTTTGACTGTGTGCGTGTGTGTGTATGTGTGTCTGCTTGACTGTGTGTCTGTATTTGTGTATGTTTGTGTGTGTTTGTCTGTTTGTTTCACTGTGTGTGTGTCTGTTTGACTCCATGTATTTGTGCCTGTATGACTGTGTATATTTGTGTCTGCTTGACTGTGTGTGTTTGTGCGACTGAATGTGTGTGCCTGTCTGTTTGGTTGTGTGTCTGTTTAATTGTGTTTGTTTTTGTGTCTGTTTGACTGTGTTGTTTGTCTGTTTCACTTTGTGTGTGTGTTTGTCGTTTGACTGTGTGTGTATCTGTCTGTTTGACAGTGTGTTTGTTTTTGTGTCTGTTTGGCTGTGTGTGTCTGTCTGTTTGACTTTGTGTGAGTATCTGTTTGACTGTATATGTGTCTGTTTGACAGTGTGTTTGTTTTTGTGTCTGTTTGACTGTATGTGTTTGACTCTGTGTGTATATATATTTGTGTCTGTTTGACTGTGTGTCTCTATGAGTGTGTTTGTGTCTTTTGACAGTGTGTGTCACAGTCATACAGTGTTTGTCTCTGTATGACTGTGTTTGCATGACTGTGTGTGTGTGTGTGTATGTGTGTGTGTCTGTCTGTTTGGTGATGTGTGAACTTTTATTTTGTCTTCGTCCTCTGCTGTAAAGACAGAAACAAAGTATTTATTTCACCTTATTTTCCGTTATAGTTTCACCTACATCTGTCTTTAATGGAACTAGATTTTCCTTGACTATTCTCTTTGTCTTAATATATTTATAAATGCTTTCGCTAATGGTTTGAATAACCCTCGAAAGTTTTTCTTCATACTCCCTTTCTGCTCCTTTTGTTACTTTCTTAGCTGTCTTATGTAGTTCTCCCAGGCCTCTGCATTCCCACTTTTACTTGCATTTGAGTAAGTTTTTTCTTCTAACTTGATGCAGACTTTAATCACGGTGACTTGATTACACAATTCAAACGTTTGCATTTTTGTGGCATGTACTTGTTCTGTATTGTCTGTATTGTATCATTTATGAATCTCAAGAGCTGTGGACACAGTGAGCGAGCGAGCGAACGAGCGAGTAGCGCTGTCCTTCTATTAAAATGCCCCACTCCCTGCAACTCTCCCACTCTGTCCTCCTCCCTCTCCATCCTCGTCTCCTCCTGTCCCCACTTGACCACCCCACTGCCTCCCTCTACTCTGGCCTGGGAATCCTCCCCCAGCCTCTCTGGGCTCTCTCCCGCAGTAGCCACACCACTGCCACATTCCCTACGACCGTAAGGTCACAGTCACTGAAAAGCCTTGCAGAGGAATGGGAGGTTGGAGATGGGGCAATAGTTAGAGAGTAGGGATGGGTCGAGAGATGGTTTTTTTTAAGATGGCGGTGATGGGGGTGATGGGAATGGGGATGGTGCCGGTGGAGAGGGAGAGGTTGATGACACTGGTTAGGAGTGGGGGGGGGGGGTGGGGGGGATAGGAGATGGAGCTGGGAGATGAGGAGGGAAGTGGTGATGGGGTTAAGGGAGCAGGTGAATTTAAAAAGTGAATTTACTGTATATTTGGGGGGTAAATGCAGCAGGCAATTGCACACAGTCGTGTCCCACAAACAGTCATGGATTGAAATAACTAATTTATTATTTTTTTAGGGATTATTTTTAGGCATCCAGAGCACTACCTGATCTCCCTAACTGTAATCTGTCTCTCCCACTGCTGTAATAAATAGTGTATTTCATCAATACTGCTCCTCCTCCTCTCCTAATGTCCCTGTCTTTTCTAAAGATTTTATAGGCTGGAATACAGTATTTAGCTCCTGTCCAACTTGTAACCAGGTCTCTGGCTTAAACATCATACCCTTCAAGATGAATTTATGCTTCTAACTTGTTTTATTTCCAATGCTACATGCATTTATGTACATAACTGTGATTTGGGTAACTGTCCCCAACTTGCCGATGTGTCCTGATTAAGTTCTCCTCACACTGTCTGATTGCTAGACTTGTTGAGGATATTTCCTACAATACTGATTATCTTGATCACTATTTGTACTCGGATATTTTCTTTCAGTCGATATTTTTACGGAAATTCCAGGAAACGTTATTTTGGTGCATGTTTCCTCCCGAGGCTCTGCCGCTCATTGTCCCTGTCTCTGGGTTTCCTCCCGAAGCCCTGATGCTCACTGTCTTGTGGGTGAACCTTGGCAGAAATACCAGCTGTGACTGACATCTGCCATCTAGAGTATTTGATCAAAGCCTGCAGATAAACTGAGTTCCTGTGACGATGTATGGGTAGGTGCTGGACTACAGATGAGAGTCTGTAGCTCACTGGTTGGAGTACCCAGCTTGCAAGTGAAAGACCTGGGTTTGATTCCCGGCGAGTTTCCTTACTCCACATGCCTGATAATAATCCCTTTTCCCCCACAAATACACAGTCAATTAACTTTACAGTGTATTCTGTGAAGCGCTTTGAGACATCGATAAGATGTGAAAAGCGCTATATCAAATGCAAGGATTATTATTATATTATTTTTTAAAATCCTCATTTCAGTCCATGACTGTTTGGGGGACACCGCTGTGTGCTGTGGGCTGTGGCTGCCCCCGTTTCACCCACAAATATACAGTCTATTCACGTTACAGTATATTCTGTGAAGCACTTTGATTTTATATAGCTTTTCACACCTTCTAGACGTCTCCGAGCGCTTCACGGGATATACTGTAAAGTGAATTGAATGTATATTTGTGGGCAAAGTGCAGCAGCCTATTGCACACAGTAGTGTCCCACAAACAATCGTGGATTGAGTGACCACATTTTTTTATAAGTAGCATATATTATATAATTTGTTTTTTCCTCTCTGATGCTGCATCCTGATTCCCTTTGCCCTTCCCCATAGCACTCGTGGGGACTTTGAGGACATTTGTCCCAGTGCTGTTCAGGTGTAACCCATCCATCTCGTAAAAGATCCTACCTGGCCCAGTAATCCAGCAACCTGCAGCCCTAGTTTTTGCTTTTCTCCATGCATTCACCTCACCAAACCAGTCAGGAACCTTGTTCTTGTTGTCCTTGGTGTCTTGTTTGATCCTCAACTGACTTTCCACCCCGTACATCCAAACCATGCCTTCTCTCACCTCCACAATATTGTCCGACTCCGCCACTACCTCACCCCTGAGGCTGCTGAAGGTTCAACTACGACAACACCCTGCTTGTCAGCCTTCCCAATTCCACCCTCCGTAGGCTACAGATAATCCAGACTCTGTTGCCCGTGTCGTCTATTGCTCCAAGCTTCATGATCCCATCTCACCCATCCTCGCCCGACTCCATTGGCTCCCCATCACCCAGAGGATTCAATTCAAGATCCTGGTCCTCACCATTCAAAGCCCTCCATGGCCTCGCCCTACCCTACCTCTAATAATCCATCTCTCCCCCTCCGTGGCTTCCTTCAAAGTACCGCCTCAAGACTCCCCTCCTCTTTGACTGTCCCATCGGTCATCCCAAATCCACCCCCTTCCCTCCACCCTCCCTGTCCCCAACCCTAGCTCAGTGCTGAAACAATAACTGTCCAGCTCCTTGGGAGGTCCCCCCGATGTGAAAGATGCTTTACAAGTGTAATTTTGTTGTTGTTGTTGCATTCATGTGTTTGATCCTAGTGGTTTGATACTCACTTGCATGAGGCACTGGGAGTAATCCAGAAATCACCACTTTTTCCCTAGCTGATACTCTCCTTGTAGGATCTCAGCCCTTTTTTCCCCTATATCATGGATACCAGAATGGACCATGACTTCCGGATGTTTCCATTACCCCGGTGTAGCACCTGTTCCAACCTTGGCATCCTGTGTCCCCCTCTACACAGCCGTTTGCTTTTGACACCCCCTCCACAGAGGTGTCATCTCCCTCACTGGCATTGAGTACAGAGAATCGGATGGAATGCCATAATCTCAGGTGATTTCTGCATATGCTGTCCCCTCTGCCTATCCCTACGATGTCACCCATTCACCCTCCTTCTGAACCCTCTATGGCTGTGGGCTGACCACCTCCAGAAATGTTTGATTCTATGAATTCTTCAGCCTCCCATCTGAATAGATATATATTATATCTCACCTCCCCTCTCCTCACAGCAGTGCCTGTTGCCTCCACTCTATTGAGTCCAGCCTCCTCCTCGTCCCCCGAGTTCTGCCCTCCACCATCGGCTTTCAGCCACTACGCCCCCAAACTTTGAAACTCCCTTGCTCAACTCCACTCCTTACCCATCTTCAAATTGTGCCTGAAGGCCTTTCTCTTCGCCTGTGCTTACCGTCACCTTTCCTCCGCCTCAGCCTTTCCTTAGCCTCAGGCTCCTCCATTGTGAAGGGCTCCAAGATGCCACCCGGCATGAAGGGCACTAAATAAATGTAAGTTGTTGTTGTTGAGCAGTGATACCAGTCAGTCATCAAACCCTGAGCTGAAGCTCGAGCACCTGTTTGTCTAGAGCACACAAAGCATCCTGGTGCATACAACGATTCATGGCTGCCCTGCCATATTCCCAAACATGTTTTATATTATTTTAAAATAAATATGATATATTTTATAATTATGCCCCTCTTTTACCCTCTGCGCCAAACTCCCACATTCACAAAATTTCTCAATGGAATTCTCACTCTGTTCCACCTCACTCAGTTCCTCCTTGCTCCCTGCTCTAATCTACAGAATATATTATGGGAATAATATATGGGAATAATACAGATATATGGGAAACTGCTCTCATCCACAGATTTCCACACATTTGCAGATCTAATCTACTTCTCCGTAACTATCTGTGACTCCAGTTCCGCTAATGTTGACATTATGTCAGACATCAAGGCCTGGATAAGCACAAACATCCTGCAACTGAATGTCAACAAAGACAGAAACCATACTGTTTGCCTCCTGTCAATATCTTTTTTCTTGCAACTCTGACCTCCACAATCTCCACAGCCTTTCCCTGAATCTTACTGAAAGTATTTTTTTATGTGACATCAGCTTCAATCCCCAGATCTCCTTTCTCCCCTCCATCTGGTCCCTGACAAGGACTGTTTCCTCCACCTCCATCACTTTGCCCTTCTCTGACTACCTCACACTCAATGCAGTCAAAACCCTTATTCATGCTAATGTCCCCTCCTGCTTTGACCATTCTCCTCTTCCACTTGGCAGCTGCATCCTCCTATTTGTCCCTCGTGTCCCTATTTGTCCACTCTGAAACTCTGAAACTTCTCACCCTTAATCCCTCCGTCTTTCCCCCTCTCTCGTCACTTTCAAATCCCATCTAAAGACCTTTTTGATCGTGCTTGTGGTCATGTTCCCCCTTCCCTCTCCCCCTGGCGCATTGTCAAACTGTCAAGCCACCGGTGTGAAGGGCACTATATAAATAGTTTAGTACAGGTGGAGCTCCTGTGGCTCAGTGGTTAGAGCACTTGGATTATTATTATCATTAAATGCAAGTTGTTGTTGTTATAGAGAATTAACCACTCTGCTGCAGTCTAGGACAAAAAGTGTATCTTATTGTGTTTAGCAGAATTTAAATTAGGGAAACCCTTAAACAGAGGAGCCAAAGTTACTTGCATTTAATATTTCAAAGCTTGTTTACTTAAATTGGATGAAGTAACATAGTTCAATTAACATAGTTAGAGAAGACAGGGCCATGCAGACTACATTGGCCATTATGCTCATCAATGTCACTATAAATGACTTGTCATTCTTGCTGCTTGTTTCTCCCACAGTTGAAATACAAACATAATCGTTGTATTTAATTATCAGCATCTCTTGGGAGACATACCAAAATGCTTCATAGAGTACAGTGTACCACAAAGTGAATAAACCGTATATTGTGTGGGGAGACAAACAATCGTGGACTGAGTGAATTGAGCTAATGCTTTTAAAAGGAATTATTGCCCCCAGAAAAACAATCCAACTGACCAACAACCAGGTTCCTGCTTATTGCTGGGTAAACAGAAACCTTTCACAAACAGACACTAACATTGCGCACTGTTTGGGAATCAAACCCAGGTCGAGGTGAACTCTCATCAAAATGCTGCAGTAGTGCACACCCTCCCCATGTGAAGGCGGCCGCTCTGTACACGTGATGTTGTTGTTACTGTTCTGCACAATCTTATTAGCATTTTCACTGTGACTGAAAATTAGTCAATTTGACCAAAGGAACTTGGCACAAAAGCCACGTGGACCTGGTCACCAACACAGACACCCAGCAAACCAGAGAGATGGGGGGGGCATGTGGGGTTCAATCAATGAGTATTCGCAGTTTTCATGTAAGTTTCCTTTCAGTTCTTTTTAGTAAAGCATCTTAGACGTTTTGATGACGTAAGGATTTTTTTAAAAATCCATCAATTGGTAAATTTTATTTATTGCACAAGCCGCGCGAGGGATCCTGGGAAGAAGGTCACCGCACAAGCCGCGCGAGGCGTTGTGGGAAGAAGGTCACCGCACAAGCCGCGCGAGGGATCCCGGGAAGAAGGTCACCGCACACGCCGCGCGAGGGACTCTGGGGAGAGGGTCGCTCGTGGTACCTCGCGGGGAGTTGGGAGAAGGAGACATTGAAATGGCGGAGACAGAGTGAGTGCTGAAGAGACTGTGCTGCGGGGAGACAGGGAGGGCGTGTGACAACGGCCCCAATAGGGGGAATATGCGTTCTCTCTCTCTCTCTCTCCCTCCTGTTTACCTTATTCCGCAAAGTATTCGGCGCAGGTTGGTGAGAGCGGGGATTGTGTTGGTGTAACCGCTGGAGTCTAAGCAGCTGAAATGCACAAGTCGCTTGTTCAGCCAAGACCACCTGAGGCTCGGGGTTAACAGGAGCTCAGTGGATGGATTGCCTGCCGCTGGGGCCAAGTCCTGTCAGTGAGCAGTGCTCTGGAATACACTGCTCTCTGCCTTACAATCAGTGGCCGGAGTTCCATCCCATAGATCCTCCATTTCCTCCCTCACCTCATTCGTGCTTTTGATCAGCTATTCAGCCTTGACTCGCACTCCCAGCCGGCAGTGTTAAGTGCCAGTCTTTGAGATCAATTTTGACATAAACGGGGTTATATGAATGTAATTTGTATTGGATCACTGTGGGATGGAGTGTTACACTTAATGTGACCGAGACTGGTGAGGAGCAAGCTAGCTTGGGCTAGATGTCGTTTGAGGCTGGGTTTTGGGTGTTGTCTCAGTGCTGAGGGTTGCTCTGGGCTTTGAAATGGGACTGGAAGTTCAGGATATCATGTTCTGTGTCTTCCCCTCTAGCTCCCAGGTCTGGTGATTGAAGTTAGGAGCCTGTTCGGGGATTTACATGCTTGCATCTCTCTATCTCAGGTCTCGGAAACTGCGCCTGATCCCAGAGAATCTGCTGAAAAAACGCCGTCAATATCAGGCGATTAAAGCGACTGAAGCTCGGAGAGCGTTACAGGAGAAAAGGAAGGTGAGTCTGGGTGTCGTGGTAGGTGGGGAGAAAGGAACAACTGAGAGTGGGCAAGGGTATGGGTTTTGTGGTGAGTAATGAATGAACAGTCTTGTTTTACTTCAGGTTCAGAGAGGAAAGCAAATTCGCTTTAAACGTGTTGAGAATTTTGTCCGAGATTCCAGGCGAAAGTTCAGAGATGAGATTCGTCTTGTCCGTCTGTCAAAGAAACCGGGAGGCGTTGCCATTCCTTCTGGAAACAAACTGGTGTTTGCAATTCGGATACGAGAGTGAGTAATACGAAGACTGGATCCTAATACACGCACTCTGTTGCCCCCACTGCCCCTGCATGTTCAGCCCCCCCACCACCCAAACCCCTTTTTTTACTCCCACTATAGTCGCTCTTTCCCTTTCCCACGCTCTTCATCCCTATTCCACACACTCTTCCCTTCCTCCCCGCCCCCTCTACCCCCACACACAATCCTCTCCCGTTGGAGTTTGTTTATTATAGTAACCGGTTGATCTTGCTTCTCTGCAGGATTCACGGTATCAGTACACGTGTGCGGAATGTCATTCAGATGCTGAGACTTCGGCAACTGTTCAGTGGGACGTTTATACGTTTGAACCCAACTTCAGTAAAAATGCTTCAAATGGTAGAGCCTTATGTGGCTTGGGGGTAAGTGTTGGGTCTATTGGACATCATTTCTATTTGATACCACAATCTACACCATCATGCCAGTCTTCGTCAGTTTCCGTCTGGCTCCCGGCAGATTGATTTGAAGCTCCTCACCTTCCCGTACAATTCCATTCATTCAAAATCACATCACTGTCTCTGATCTCTTACCATAGTCCCGGTCAGGTAACTTAGATTTTCTATATGTGCCAGGCACGAAAGGCGCTACACAATTGTAATTTTGTTGTTGTTTCGGGTACTGAATATTGCTGTAATTTGTCTCACTGTACATCTGTGACTTGCAACCTGAGGGAATCTGTGGCGTTTTCCCAAGCACTGCACAGGAGCATCAGTCAAGATTGAGAGCTCAAAATCCCTAATGTGGAACTGGAATCCAGAATCTTCTAATTCAGAGGCAAGAGGCTAATAACTGGGCCAGGCTGCCACTTGCCTTTTAAAGCTTCCTCAGCTACCACTCATTCCAACTCTGGTTCTGAAACATCTCTGTGAGATGTACTGATGCTTAAGGGGTTGTCAAGTTAAATGTCAAGTTTGTTTGTATTTCAATAGCAACTTGAAAGTGACTAAACCATCTGATTGGTGTGCAGGTCTCCAAACCTGAAGTCAGTCCGAGAACTGATTCTGAAGCGAGGCCAGGCAAAGGTCAACAAGAAACGTGTACCTTTAACTGATAATGCTGTGATTGAGCAGCACCTGGGTAGGTAAAACAACAACTTCATAGATATCATAGAATTATACAGTACAGAGGGAGGCCATTTGGCCAGTCATGTCTGTGCTGGCTCTTTGAAAATAACTGTCCAAATCAATCCTGCTCCCTCTCCCCATAGCCCTGCAAACTTGTCCTCCCCAAATAACTATCTACTTCTTTCTTAAAAAATGTAATTGAATTGGCTCATACCCTTTCAGGTAATGCATTCCAGATCCAAACAATTCACTGCATGAAAAATTTTCTCCTCTGTTTTAACTATTTAAAATCATTGTCCTCAGGTTACCACCCAATCAGTGGAAATAGTTTATCTTTCCCTGTTGAATCCTTTCAAAATTTGGAAAACTTCTGCTCCAATGAGAATAATCCTAGCTTCTCTAGCCTCTCCTGATAACTGAAGTCGCTCATTCTTGGTACCATCCTGGTAAATCTCCTTTGTACCCTCTCCTTGACATTCTTCCTAAACCTTGATAAAACATTGGTTAGTCCTCAGCTGGACTAACCAATGTTTTATCAAGGTTCATCATAACTTCTTGACTTTTGTACTGTATGCCCCTAATTTATAAAGCCTAGAATCCCATATGTTTTTCTAACAGCTTAATTTACATGTCCTGCCACCTTTAAGGATTTATTTATATGAACTCCCAGGTCTCTGATATAAGGTTGCGATTTCAAACTTCACGTCACCCCTCTCCTGCTCCATCTCCTCGGATTTCTTCACTCATCTCTCAACTTCTCCTTCCACATGCACTCTGCCACCCACTTCGCAATTATCCACATTAAACTTTTATCTGCCACATGTCTGCCCATTTTACCGGTCTGTCTATGTCCTCTTGCAGTTGGCTACTGTCCTCATCGTTTACTAATATACCCAACTATATCATCTGCAAACTTGGAAATTGTACTCCCTATACAAGTCCAGGTTATTTGTACAGACCAAAAACAGAAGTGTACATTAGAATACATTAGAGTATAAAGTGCAGTAACAGACCATTCGGCCCAATTGATCTATCCCAGTGTTTATGCTCCACTTGAACCTCCTCCGTCTCGGAGCACTTCCTAATGGTGCAGTGGCTGCGATCAAGGAGGTACAGTTTCCTTCACCAGATTCCTGCCTGTCACATAGTATTTGTTAGCCAAATACGTTCTATTTCAAGTGGTTATCGCACTTTGTGGCTGACGAACAAACCCCTTTATCTCTCTGACCTCCTTCAATCCAACTCCTTCATCCACACATTCTCCTCTCATCTCCTCAGGTTTGCTGCATGTCCCTCTTGGCGCCACCATCAGTAGCTGAGCCATCAATTCCTAAACCCTGAACCACTGGATTTTGCTCAGTAACGCTTCCCTCACTCTCCTTCAAATTCCTGCCTCAAATTCTATACTTTTGAAAGTATCTCCACCTTGCTCAGCATTCCAGTCCCTGTGATCGCTCCAAGATGTTACCCTATATGAAGGATGATGTTGTTTTGAAGCTAGATGTGAAGAGAGGGGATAAGACTAAGACTTTGAGGGAAAGTTACTGACTCTCTGCTTTTTTACAGGGCTTCATGGAATGATTTGTCTGGAGGACTTGATACACGAACTGTACACTGCAGGGAAGCACTTCAAAGAAGCCAGTAATTTCCTCTGGCCATTTAAACTCTCAGTGGCCCGGCACGCTGCAAGGAACAGAGTGGGATTTCTCAAAGAGTTTGGAGGAACAGGTGACCGTGGGGAAGAAATCAACAAGCTAATTCGGCTGCTGAATTAGAACCCAGGTAAGGGTGTTTAATGCGAAAATCATATTTATTGTCTTTATTGTCATATTTATTTATGGGGGGGGGGCAGTTTGTGAAGGCAGTGTTCAGCATGTGAGGATGGGCTTAGCATATGTGGGGGGGCTTAGCGTGTGAGAGGGGTTTAGTATGTGAGGGGGGGGGTCAGTGCATGAGGTGGGGTGAGTGTGAGTGGAGGTCAGTGTGTGGTGGGGGGAGTCAGTGTGTGAGAGGCGTTTAGTGTGTGAGTGGGTGGTGAGCGTGTGAGTGGGGGTCAATGTGAGAGGAGGGGGGTGGGGGGTGTCAGTGTGTGATGGGTGCTTCGTGAGGGCAGTGATCAGCGTGTGAGGAGGGGCTTAGCATGTGAGGGGGGGAGCTTAGCGTGTGCGGGGACTTAGTGTGTGAGTGAAGGGATGGTTCTGTGTTTGAGTGGGCATTCAGTATCTGAGGGGGGTCTGTGTCTGAGGAGGGGTTCAGTATCTGAGGGTGGGGTTCAGTGTGTGAGGGGGGTGTTCAATGTGTAGGTGGTCAGTGTCTGGGAGTGTCAAGTGTGTGAGGGGGGTTAATTTGTAGCTCAGTGGTTAGAACACTCACCTTACAAGTGTGAGACCTATGTTCGAATCCAGGTAGATTAGGTCGAAACCGTGGGCAAGTTTCCTTACTCCACACGCCTAATAATAATCCTTCTCTCCCAAAAAACACAATAATAATATTGGTCATTTCAATCCACGACTGTGTATGGGACGCTGCTGTGCGCAATTGGCTGCCGCAGTCAATTCATTTTACAGTATATTCTGTGAAGAGCTTTGAGACGTCGAGAAGATGCGAAAAGCGCTATATCAAATGCAAGGATTATTATTATTAGTTTTTTGAATGGGGGTTCAGTGTTTGAAAGTGTATTAAGTGTCAGTGTGAGTGGGGGTCTTGTATGTTGTTGCGGGGTGTCAATGTGTGAGATGGAGTCTACGAGGGGATGGTTAGTCTGCGAGGAGGACACTGTCTGAGGGGTGGTGTCAATGTGAGGTGGGGGCAGTGTATGAAGGGTGCTTAGTGTAAGGAGGGGTGAGTGTGTAATGGGGGGCTCAGTGTGTGAGGGGGTGGGTTAGTGTATGTGGGGGTAGTTTAGTGGGTGTTGGAGGTTAGGGTGCATCAAACGCCCCATGATTCTTAAAAGTGTTTGTTTTGGACTTGTCTCTAGATTAAATATTTTCTATTCTGTAAAAAAATAACTTCTGCAAAATATCAGGAAAATTCACATTTGTTTATGTGGGCCACCGGACGTTTGAATATTTGAGTTGCAAACCTGCCAAATTCGGCAACCTTGCAGTTAAACATTTCAAGTGCACGGTGGCCCACCTAAACCAGCTTCAAATTACCTAAGATTTTACTGGTGGTGTTTTCTACACAAATGGAAACTTTTTAGACTGGGGCAGAAACAAATCTGACGGAAGGGGCGTTTGATGCACCCTATTGGAGGTGATTGGTCGGAGTTTGAGTGGGGGGTCAGTGTGTGAGGGTGATTAGTGTGGGGAAGGTTAGTTAGTAAGAGTATGTGATGTGAGGTCAGTGTGTGAGGGGGTTCAGTGTGTGAAGGGGTGTCAAGTGTGTGGGCGAGTTCAGAGTATGAGGGTGGGGTCAGTGTGCGAGTGGGGGGGTGGTCAGTCTGTGGGAGGTGGGGGTCAGTATGGGAGTGGGGCTCCGTGTGTTAGGGTGGTGTCAATGTGTCAGATGGGAGTCTTCTTGAGGGGGCTGGTCAGTCTGTGAGGGGATCAGTGTGTGACGGTGGAGCCAGTGTGTGAGGTGTGCGGGTCAGTGTGGGAGTGGGGTTCTATGTTAGGGTGGTGTCAGTGTGTCAGATGGGGGTCTATGTGAAGTGGGGGTGGTCAGTCTGAGAGGGGGGCTGTGTGTAAGGGATAGGGCAGGTAATCAAAGTTAGGTGAGAAGATCAGCCATGATCTTATTGAATGGCGGAGCAGGCTCGAAGGGCCGAATGGCCTATTCCTGCTGCTAATTCTTATGTTCTTATGTAAGGCGGTGGTCAGTGTATAGAGCTTGAATTCAATCTGCTGTTTCATGGCTTTTTGTGTGAAGTTGCTATGTGCCAAATTGTGTTTACTTACCTGGTCACTATACTTTACTATTAAGTCCTGTGAAGTACTTTGCGATTCTTGATGAAGGTATTAATAATAATAATCCTTGCGTTTAATATAGTGTTTTTCATGTCTTCTAGACATCTCAAAACTCTTCACAGAATATACTGTATAGTGAATTGACTGTATGTATGTCAGTGAAACAGCAGTGTCCCACAAACAGTAATGTATTGAAATGACCACTTTTATCAAAGGATTATTGTATCAAGTGTAAAGGTTATTGTTAGACTGAGTGATAAATTAATGTTTGACATATTTCTCTGCCGCCTTCGACATTCCATCCTCCTACCCCACCTCTCCTCCCTCCTCAATCTCCACAAGGTCGCCTTGGTTCGACTCCTACCTCTCCCATCATCTACACTTTGTTGCCACCAATGGCTTCTCTTCCAGCCCCCACTGTGTTGTTCCCAGGGCTCTGTCCTTAGCCCCTTACTTTTCAACATCTACATGCTTCAACTTGGTGGCATCATCTGTAGACATGGGGTCAACATCCACATCTATGCGGTAGGGTCCGGCGATATATCGATAAAACCCGATATAATTTTCATATCGATATGTCGATATAGACATTTCAAAAATATCGATATATCGAAAAGACGATATAGGGTGGGGGGGGTGAGGGGGAGAGAGACGGCTGGGGGGAGGGGGAGAGAGACGGCTGGGGGGGGAGAGAGACGGCTGGGGGGGGAGGAGAGGGGGAGAGAGACGGCTGGGGGGGGAGAGGGGGAGAGAGACGGCTGGGGGGGGAGAGGGGGAGAGAGACGGCTGGGGGAAGGAGGAGAGAGACGGCTGGGGGGGGGAGGGGGAGAGAGACGGCTGGGGGGGGAGAGGGGGAGAGAGACGGCTGGGGGGAGGGGGAGAGAGACGGCAGGGGGGGGGGGGGGGGAGAAAGAGACGGCTGGGGGGAGTGGTGGGGGAGAGAGACGACGGGGGTGGGGAGGAGAGGGGGAGAGAGACGGCTGGGGGGGGGGGAGAGAGACGGCTGGGGGGAGGGTGAGAGAGATGGCTGGGGGGAGGGGGAGAGAGACGCGGGGGGGGGAGGGGGAGAGAGACGGCTGGGGGGAGGGGGAGAGAGACGGCTGGGGGGATGGGGGGAGACGGATGGGGGGGGAGGGAGAGAGAGACGGCGGGGGGGGGGGGGAGAAAGAGACGGCTGGGGCAGTGGTGGGGGAGAGAGACGACGGGGTTGGGGGGGGTGCGAGAGAGGGACGGTGGGGGGGGGGGGGGGGAGAGAGACGGGGTGGATGTGATAATATACAGATAGAGATGGGGGGAATGTGAGAGAGGAGAGAGGGAGAGACACACAGAGACACACAGACAGAAAAACACGGAGATGGAGAGAGTGAGAGACACAGAGAAAGATATTTACCTCCTGAGGAGATAGGCCCCAAATGCGCGTGCGCATGCGCAGTACGAAAAAACTGAAAATATTGATATTTCAGTATATCTCGATATGAGCCCATCGATATATCTAATCGGAAAATTTTCCATATCGACGGACCCTACTATGTGGATTACATCCAATTCTATCTCTCTGCCTCTATCCTCGACTCCAGGACACTAGTCCTGGAGTCGACATAAGAATTAGGAGCAGGAGTAGGCCATTCGGCCCCTCAAGCCTGCTCCGCCATTTGATAAGATCGTGGCTGATCTTCTGACCTAACTCTAAATACCTGCCCTATCCCCATATCCACTAATCCCTCTATTTTAAAAAAATGTATGAATCTCAGCCTTGAAAATGTTCAAGGACTGAGCATCTACAGCCCTCCGAGTGAAGAAATGTTTCCTCAAATCTGTTCTAAAAGGCTGACCCTTAATTTTAAGATTATGACCCCTGGTTATCCCTACTCTCTGTTTTCTACCCGTTAGCGCTCTTCTATCCATGCTAATATGTTCCCATTAATCCCGTGGGCCTTGACATTGTGCAATAGCCTTTTGTGTGGCACTTTATCAAATGCCTTCTTAAAATCTAATTATACCACATCTACTGGTTCATCCCTATCCAACCTGCTGGATACATCCTCAAAAAACTCTAAAAGATTAGTCAAGCATGACTTCCCTTTTGTAAAGCCATGCCGACTCTGCCTAATCTTGTTATGGTCTTCTAGGTATCCCATAACGACATATTTAATTAAGGACTCAAGAGTTTTCCCTACCACTGATGTCAGACTAACTGGTCTATAGTTCCCCATGTTTTCTCTCCTTCCCTTCTTAAATAGTGGAGTTATGTTTGCAATCTTCCAATCAATGGGAACTTTTCCAGTATCCAGAGAATTTTGGAAGATTATGGACAAGCCATCCACTATCTCAGTAGCCACCTCCTTTAAAACTCTAGGAATGCAGGCAATCAGGTCCAGGGGATTTATTGGTTTTAAGACCTGACAATTTACCTAAAATCATTTCTTTACTAATATTAATCTCCCTAAGTTGCTCACTAACATTGACTTCTTGGTTCCCCTCTATTCTTGGTAGGTTTTTACTGTATTCTATGGTGAAGACAGTAGCAAAGTACTTGTTTAACGACTCTGCCATGTCTTTGTCCCCAATTATAATTTCCCGTAATATCCCTGTCTTCACATTCACCCTTGGTAGCCTTTTCCTCTTTATATATTGGTAGAAACTCTTGCACTCTGTCTTGATGTTCTTCGCTAGTTTGCCTTTGATTGGTGTGCAAGCCTTTAATCACTCTGCCCCCAATCTCTGGAACTCCATCCCGCAGTCCCTCTGCCTCGCCCCCTCCCTGACCTCCTTCAAGTCCCATCTCAAGACTCTCCTCTTCGATGATCCCATCAGTAATTCCTAATCCCCCTCTTCTCTCACGCCCCCACCCTCCCCCCACCCCCCCCGTCCTCCGCTCGGGTCTGAAGCAGTGACTGTCCAGCGCCTTAGGACACCCTCCTGACGTGAAAGGTGCTATACAAGTGTAATTTTGTTGTTGTTTTTTTCAGGATTCTGTGAATGGTTGTTGAAAGTCAGATTGGTTTCTATACTGTGTATAGAAACATTCTACAGAATGGTCACCCAAGAGCTCGGGTCACTGGCTGTTTCCTACCAACTCGTACTTACTGGGCTAACAGGACTGGATGATGTAGGGGGTTATTAGGGTGGTTGTGTGAACCTTTTGCCAGTAATGTTTGGTTTATTAACTCACTTTAATATTCTGGAATTAAATTTTGTGGAATACAATTTATCACTCATTTTGTTCAAAACAAGAGTTTTTCTGTACAAATGGCAGCAGCATGGGCCTGTGATTAGCATGGGCCTGTGGTACCACTGCAACATATCTTTGAATCTTCACACCCTCCTGCCTACTCCTGCCCTATTCCTCCCCTTAGCTAACTCCCGTTACATATAGTGACACAGCACAAGAATATACCACACAAACCCCAAATTCCAATTTCCCTCACTCACCTCTCCCTGCAAACTTTCTCTCCACACTCCTTGTCCACTCCTAATTGACAGACTGGTAGCTTGCCTTATTGGCATGATTTGGATGATCAGACCAGTCACTGGGCGACAGATTCTCCCCACTTAGCTCCTGTTAACCCTGCAAACCGAAGCCCTAATTGGAGTGGCTGGTCTTAGTTGTGGAGACTGCTACAGGACTTAGTTGGAGTCTTGTAGCATATTGGTTGGAACACTCACCTCACAAGAGCGAGGACAGGGGGTCGAAACCGTAGGCAAGTTTCCTTACTCCAAGGTTTACCCAGCCATAAGTAGGAAACATGGAAATTTCCAAGTACAGTAAAAGCCCGTTTATTTGGCACCCGATCGACCGTAACTTCCGTATAACTGGCATCTCAAAAAAAAGGTCCGCATTCGATTAACTGGAATTTATCCGGAAAAACGCATTTTATTTATTTATTTTGCGTTTTCAGTCGAATATCCGGCACGCACTTTCACCGGCATTGGCCAGGACCCAAGGGTGCCGGATAAACGGGCTTTTACTGTATGTGATACATAATCCTTGGGTTTGATATAGCGCTTTGTATATCTTCTAGACATCTCACAATATACAAGTATCCCTCCCCAACCGCGGGGGATGCGTTCCTGTAAACCTTCGCGGTTGGTAAAATCGTGATTGGAAAATGCAGGGCCCTATGGGAAACATGGGAATACCAGTCACTGGGTGAGAAGTTTGATTTTTCGGGGTTGGAAAATGCAGGTTAAGTTCGCGTTTAGTAAAACTAAACACAAAAAAACATACAGTTATAACATACATGGGGATAGGGGGGAGTAAGTTTGGGTGCATTCTCTGCGAGGATCTGCAGTAATCCGCTACAGAGAGAGAGAGAGATATGGAGGGTGGCGAGGTGACACGGAGGGCTGGGGGGGCTGTCTGACTGATACAGACAGACCTGGAGAGAGAGAGGCAGAAGGGGGAGTGGGGGGAAGACAAGGTGAAATAGAGAGGTGAGTCAAAGAGAGAGAGAGACACTTACACAGAGAGAGAGGATGCAGATCCTGGCAGCCAATGCTCCCAAACTTACTAGCTAGGCTGCAGAGAAGTGATAATAAATTAATGTTACTAAAACTAAACACATTTATTTACCTTAATCCTAAAGAGAGAAACGTTGACACTGGTTGATTGCAACATTGCAAACTGGGTCCTAGTGCTATACACTAGCTGTTCGCACACACACAGTACCTGTAGATCCATGAGTGCAGCTAGACCACATGGGGTAGTAAAAATGCTGATAGGCAGAAAACGCCAAGCGGATGAATACACACCAATACCCGGATGAATGCGGTCCCTTGTTTGGAGGAATGAAACTTGAAAATTTAAACCCGCGGATTTAAATCGCGAATGTGCAAAACGCGGTTTGCGAGGGTTGTCACATTTAGCAAACCGTGGATGCATGAGTTTCGTGCTTGGTGAGATCGCGGTTGGGGCGGGATACCTGTACTGTAAAATTAATTGACTATATTTGTGGGAGAAACATGGTAGCCAATTGACACATCAGTGGCTCACAAACAGTCGTGAAGTAGTGGAAAATTGCCCAAAGTTTTGTCCTGCCGGGAATCAAACCCAGCGCTGTCGCTTATGAGGCGAGTGCTCCAACCATTGAGCTACAGGACTCCACGTATGTGGAACTCTGGTTTGGATTCTCTTAAGCATGGTTTGGATTCTCTTAAGCATGATCAGCCATATGTGAAACATATGGCTGATCATTCCAGTCTCTCATTCTGTCCCATTCTGTGTCATTCTCGTAGACTCTCTTTCTCTACTCTGTGACTCTTTCAGTATCAATCTCTCACACTCCTATTCCCTGTCTCACTCCCACAATTTGTCCTCTTATTCAATTTCCTCTCTCCCATTTCCTCTCACTCTTGCACACTACTTCTCATTCACATGCACTCTGCCCATTCTCCCACCCCCAGGGTCTCTCATTCCAACTCCTAGCCCTGATCACCCATTCCCCTGGCATCCCCCCTTCCCCCAGCAACAACAACACAATCCTTGTCTCTGCATTATTGAACAATGTCAATGTATTTAAACAGTGCACTTAAAAGGACAGGGAAAACAGCCAATGGATGGGGATAATGAGCTTTCAGCCTAGTCTGATACTGTGCTGGGGGAGCACTCCCAATGTTTGAGGAGCCATCCTTTGAATAGATGTTAAAATGAGCTCCCATCTGTGTCTATGCGTGCATATTAATGATAATATAATAATCCTTGCATTTGACATAACACTTCATCTATTCAAGACGTCTCAAAGCGCTTAACAGGATACACTGCAGAGTGAGCCGACCGCACTAGATGGTTGTGTATTGAGTGACCAAATTATTATTATTTTAAAAATATTGTTATCCCCATCGGTGCTATTGGAAAAGCGAAATTTCTCCTGGTCTGTCTGATAATGCCCAGATAAAATTGTTCACTTATGTGATGGGTTATTGTGTGCAAATTGCTTGCAATGTTTCATCTACAAAATATATTTTCACTACAGTTTACAGTGAATCCTGCGAAGCATTTTTAGATAGCCTCACATGAAAATACTGTATCAAATGTAAGGATAATTAATTTCATGATAAATCTAGAAATCTCTGGCTAATTTCTAAAGAGGCCACAGATGTCTAGACTGAAACTCATAAATTCCTTCAATCTTAGAAATTGTCTTTGCTGCCCCCACCACCACTCTTCAACCTCTACATGGTGTTCATGTACCCACAGTGAGGTAAAGCCAGTATGCAATGCAGCCCACACCAACTCAAACCAGATGTGCCTCTTGCTGCACGTTAATAATCAAGTCAGTCTGACACAGACAGAAACCTTCACTGTGGTTATTGTATCCAAACTAGACTGAGTTCCACAAATGTGTATTCCTGCAGCTAAAGATTTTGATTTCTTTGGAGGACATGTTAAATCAAGGTCTCATTGTTCCCTGTTCAGGTAGACATTAGAAAACATTTCTCCTCACCACCCCACTGTTTATTTTAACAACTATTTAAAATTGGTGTCCTCGGGTTATCACCCCAGTGGAAATAGTTTCTCCTTGTTGACCCTATCAAATCCTCTCATAATTCTGAAAACTTCTAAATCTCCTCTTACCTTTCTCCAAGGAGAATAAGCCTAGCTTGATTAGCTTTCCCGATAACTGAAGTAATTAATGTTGATGCAATTGTGGTGATGTTGGGGATTATTGGGAGTTGCTGTGCAGGTCAGGGTCTGTGCAGGGGATAAGTGCTGTGTAGAAACCAAATGCAGAGATTATTAACTGAGATGAAATACCCAGGAAGACAGAACGGGAGTCAGGGTCATTCAGAGGCCGGGAATCATCAGAGGAATTTCATCTGAAATCTGGGAAAGGGGCCCAGGAAAGACTGGAACCAGAGGAAGAGTTAAAGTGGGAGGCAGAGTCAATAGTTTCACCCACAGAGTCATTAGAGGATGGAATGCGCTTTACAAGGGACCAATGTGACAGACCGCAGTAATGCTTAACACAAAACATTCCTATGTAATACGAGACGCAAAAAATAATACTGCAAAATGGCTACAGAACAGAGTTGTATTGAGGGAGCGAGCACCAGCATAGAAAGGCTGAGAAAAGAGGAGGCAATTTGGATTAGACAGCTCCAGTGGGGTAATGAGAACCAGTGGAGTAGTGCACACCATCACCAACAACAACGTGCATTTATATAACCCCCTCCATGCTGGGCAGTGTCTCAGAATAGGTAACAATGGAGGCCGAGTCAAGGGAGAGGAAAGGTGACTATAGGCGCAGTCGAAGAGGAGGCGCGACCTGAAGATGGGAAAAGAGGGGGCGAGGTGACGGGGTTGAAGGAGGGAGTTCCATAGTTTGGAGGCGTAATATCTGAAAGCATGCCACTGATGGTGGAACGGAGGTTTCGGAAGAGAAGTCGGAGGCTGGACCCAGCAGAGCAGTGGGAACTGCTGAGGAGAGATGTTAAGAGAGGTGCCGAGGAGTTTAGACACTAGAGTGAGGATCTTAAAGTCGATCCACTTGTGACAGGGAGCCAGTCGAGTTTGGCAAGGAATGAGGTAACCAGGGTAGAGTTTGGTGCAGGTGAAAATGGAGGAGTCATGAGTTTTTTTTATGAGCTGAATTTTGTGAATAGTGGAGGAGGGGAGACGGGCGAAGAGGGCGTTAAAGTAGTCCAGCCGAGAGGTGACAAAGGCATGGACCAGGGTTTCAGCAGTTTTTGGGGTGAGTTATTGATGGAGATGGGTAATGTGGCGGAGATAGAAAGAGGTGCTTGTCAGGGACAGGATGTGGGGAAGGAAGCATAAATGGGGATCGAACCTGACACCTAAATTGCGCACAGGTTCGGAGAGGTTTAAGGACAGGGCAAGTAGTTTGAGGAGGTCGGAACTGTGTGGCAGAAGACATCAACAAGAGCCAAAGAATACGACTTCTGTGTTGTTGATGTTTTAACTGCAGGAAATTTCCACTCATCTAGCTCTTGATGTCCGACAGACAAGCTAGCAGAACATCAGGGGATTGGAGGTCGCAGCTGGAGGTGGAAAAGCTGGGTGTCATCTGCATACATGTGGAAGTTAACCCCATGTTTGCAGATGACATCATTGAGAGTGAGCACATAGATGAGGAACAGAAGAGGACCAAGGATGGATCCTAGGCGCTCTATAAATGTAATTTGTTGTTGTTGTTAGTGTACCCCACAGGTGACCAGGTGAAAACGAGAAGAAAAACTATTTGCAGAGTTATAGTATTGGTGATTTGTGAGGTAGGATTCCAACCAGTTGGGTAGTGGCACCAGGCTCTTCTCATAGACCTGAAATCCTCCCTCTACATTCTTATCTAATCTCCTCCCAGCCTGTTCTGTTGTCTAGTGGGGACCCATAATCTAAACATTGTCAAATTATTTACTTCAAATATTGAGTATCTCCAGAATTGGCTGGAATTCCAATCTGAACCAATGTTAACCCATTAGAGCAAACAGAAGGATTTTTTGTTTTGTTGGTCAGTCATGATGTACATGAAAACTAAGTGCCGTGCTTAAAAAACATCCAAACTGAACTAAGAGTTCCGTGTATCTATGCACCCTACATGAAAATTTCCTTATGACTGGAATGCAATGTGTACTCTCTTCCCTGGTCGATGCATCCTATTTACCTAATTCTGGAGAATATCAGGTAGGTTACTGAGAGATAAGGCTTACTGTTGTTTAACCAGCTAACATAGTTCAATTTACCTTTGAATAAAACTAAATATATATATTTGTTGAGTCCTATAGCTTAGTCGTGGAGTCCGGTAGCTCAGTGGTTAGAGCACTTACCTTGTAAACGAGCAACCTGGGTTCCATTCCAGGCAGGGTGAAACCTTGGGCATGTTTCCTTACTCCATACGCCTAATAATAATCCCTCAAACAAAAATGTGGTCACTCGATCCACAACTGTTTATGGGACACAGCTGTGCGTGTTTCTCCCACAAATATACAGTAAATTTTCCTACTTTCCTTCCCCCAACCACGACCCCTCCCCCCCCACTCTGGTCCCTACCTCTTTTCCCACCTTTCTTCCCTCATCTTCTCCCTCCCTCCCTCCCTGCTCTGGTCCCAATCTTGGGACATTGTTGTATTCTGTGAAGCGTCGATAAGACGTGGAAAGCGCTATGTAAATGTAAGGATTATTATTTATATTATTATCCTCTCAATTATATTATTATCCTCTCAATATGAAAGGCGCTATACAAATATAATTTTTTTTATCATGCATCTTGCTGTTGAAAGCACTATTTAATAATCTTCCTGTTGATTGTCCAGCTAGCACCATCGTATCCTTGATTTCCAAAGACAGTCCTTGGACGAGGTATTGTGTGTGTCCTGGCCAAATTTGCCTAGTCCTGATGTCAGCAACAAATTTGGGTAAAAACGATAACATTATAAATGTTATCTAAAGTGGCTATACTCACCAGAGAAATCCATCAAGCTTCTCCAGTTCTAACAACATCAGGAATTGTGGTGAGTGAGGGCCCAGATCAGCGATTGCATCTTGGGGATTGTCAGACAGCCATGGGAAAGAGAAACTCCCTTCTATTTTGAAATAATCATCCATAGCTCCTCAAACAAACTAGCCCCCATCACTACTCCTCAAATCCCCCTAATATGTCCCAGAATTTAGTTCACAAAATATGGTCACTCTACCCTATAATTAGGGCTTTGGTCTGCAGGTGTAACAGTAGCTGAGTGGGAAGACTGTCTTTTCCCCAGTGACCAGTCTTTCTCTGATGAGCCAGGCTGGCTGAGCTGTTGTCAGCAATATCATAGAGTGTTGAAACCCACCTGGCTCAGGAACCAGATTCTGAGAGTGCTACATGGGGTGGACTTGATTCTTACATACTGGTGCCAAATGCATCATCTCAGAACCAGTTTAGCTCCAAGGAATCCCTATTTACCACCACCACCACCATTGAAGGATAATTTGTTTCGCAGCTTGGGTCAGTTGATAGCAAGGCCCCAAACACCGCTGTCAGGTGAAATAGTACTTCCACTGCTCACAATGTAGCATTGGCAATACCAAATGCACATTGGGTAATTGCTTTGCAGTAAATCATTGATCTGTCCGCAAGCACAACTCAGATCAACTCCACGTTGGGACCTGGACCTCTCTGTCAATGGCCTCCTTCGCTGTTCGAAAGAAGCGCGATGCAAGCTAGGGGAACAGCACCTCATCTATCTCCTAAGCACCTTACTCTGGTCTTAATATTGATTTTAATCACGTCAGACCTTAATCACAGCCCCATCTTCCCTCAGCCTTGCCTACCCCCCTCCACGCCCCTCCTCTATAACCTCACAATCGTTTGGGTCCCAGACACACGTTTTCTTTAATCTCCCACTATTGCCTTTTCTGTTGCACCATCAACACCTCTGATCACATATTTCCTGTCCTCCACCTAATTGTTTCCTCTGTCTTTCCCCCCGACTATTTCTCTGTTTGTCCTTTTCAACTGCTCCCTTCCAACATCCTTCTGACAAAAGGCTATCGACTATCAGCTGACACAGGCTCCGGGTCACCTGACACAGGCTCCGAGTCACCTGACACAGGCTCCGGGTCACCTGATTCTCCCGCTCTCGCGCCGCGGCCGTTATTTCCCGCCATTTTATTTGAACGCGTGCTAGAAAATTGAGAGTGAGTGAAAACAGAGTGAAAATAGAGAATTGTGAAGAGAGATATACAGTGTGAGAATAAAGAAATGGTGTGTGTGAATGGAGAGACTGTAAAAACTTAGAAAATAGAGAGACGATCTACCTGTAAGTATATGTACAGAGAGAAACACTGCAAATATAGACAGACACAAGGAACAATGTCAGACAGACAGACACCATAGGTAGAAACAAAATGCTGAGAAAAGGACCACAACTGGAACAGGAACAGGGATTGAGTCAAGGACTGGTACCAGGTCAGAGTCAGGAACAGAGACTGGAAATGGGTCAGGGACCAGGTCAGAGTCAGGGACAGAAACAGGGACCTGATCAGAGACAGGCACTGGGGCAGGAACTGAAACTGGGCACGAAAAAAGCACAAGAAATTGGAGTGGAGATTGAGACAGACACAACAGAGACTGAGACAGAAACGACAGGGACTGAGACAGAAACGACAGGGACTGAGACAGAAACGACAGAGACTGAGTCAGAATCAGAATCAGATTCACAGACTGAGGCTGAAACTGAATCAGAATCAGAGTCAGAGTCAGAGAAAATGACGAGGAGTAACCAGGACAACATGGTGACAGGAGCATCAGCAGAAATAGGAACAAGAACAGAGAATGATTTAGGGTTGTGGATCTTGGACAGAAACAAGCAGACAAGGGGAAAAGGAAGGAGACAAAAAAGGGTGACAAGGGACACAAAAAACAAACAAAAGGATCAGGATCAACAACAAAAAGCAATGAAAGGGGACAGAAGGAGACAGACGCAAGAAATAAGAACAAGGAATGAGAAAAGAGACAAGTAGCAGACACGGATAAAGCGACATAAAGGCAACAAAGAGAGAGATGGGGAAAGAGAGAGAGTGTGGAAAAGGAACTAAGAGAAGGGTGCATCTGCCTACCAAACCAGAAAGTATTAGGCTTGGGTTGGCATGCAGAGGTTTGAGAACCCAGAGAATGCTTTTGGGATGGGAGGGAAACTGTTGGGAATTTAATCAGCTAAACTGCAGTGCTTACCATTGAGAGCTCTATCTGACAAGCTACTGCTGCTTATCCAGCAAGGACAACCATACATGCCAGGGCTTTGTATTGCACCATTTACAGGAGCTGAATAGAAAGAATCTCTGTGACCTATTTGCCTCTCCAAGTCTTACAGATGAGCCAGTCTGCTAGTCTATCATCAATAGTGCCCTGGAAAGCTGTGTATCCACTTGGTTTGGGAAGTGGAATATCAAGACCACCACAGATGAATATCAAGACCATCAATTCTGATATTCCATTACCAAGCACATCAATTGGAAACCAGCTCAGTTCCAACAGACTTTGCTTACCTTTCCCTTAAAGAGAATATTAGAGGCAAGGAACAGAAACAAGTAGTGCCATGAGAACAGGAACAAGGTGCACAGAAAACAAACATAGCCAAAATTATGAGCACCGACAAGGGGCAGCTACAATGCGTTCAGACAAGGAGTAGACATTAGGACAAATTACAAAAAGCAGTGACAAGAAGCAGCTCCAATATTCAGTGATAAGGAATAATTGCAAGGACCTAGATTGTGTATCAGCAAATATGCAGTGACAAGGAACAAAGACCAAGAACAGCGGCAAGAGCAGAGACAAAGGAGCAGCTGCAAAGATCTGAAATGATGTCTAGATACAAAAAAGTATCATGGGTCAGTGAGAAGGAGCCAAGGCAAAGAATAGAGAAAACTAGCACCTACAGGAGCTGTGAAAGGAGCAGATACAATGAGCAGGTATAATAAGCAGCTAGAACAGAGCAGCTAGAACAGAGCCAAGGAGCATGGAATAACAACAACAACAAAATGACACTTGTATAGTGCCTTTCACATCAGGAGGATGGTCCGGATAGTCATTGTTTCAGATCCTAGCTGGGGACTGGGAGGGTGGAGGGAAAGCAAGGGATTTGGGGTGACCGATGGGGCAGTCAAAGAGGAGGGTCTTTAGGTGGGACTTGATTGAGGCTTGGGAGAGGGCAAGGTTGAGGGACTGTGGCATGGAGTTCCACAGGTTAGGGGCAGAGTGGCTGAAGGCTCACCCACCAATGTTTGGCAGGTGGGTCTGGGGATATGGTGCAAGCCAGAGCCTGTTGAGCGGAGAGGGCAGGCAGGCTGGTAGGAGGTTAGGAAGTCACAGATATAGGGTGGGGTGAGCCCATGGAGAGCTGTGAATCCTCACGATATGAAAGGCACTCCATAAATGTAATTTTATTGTTCTTGTGAAGATTAGGATCTTGAATTGAATCTTCTGAGTGATGGGGAACCAATGGAGTCAGGTGAGGATAGGGAGATGAGGTCACAAAGCTTGGAGCGGTAGTGGACAGGGGCCACAGAGTTCTGGATTAACAACAGAGTTAGGAGCAGGTATCAAGAGTAGCTACATTAAGTGAATGAGGAGCAGGGATGAGGAACAGAGACAATTTACCACTAAAGGGAGAGAAGGAGCAATGAATATAGAAACAGGAGTAGGTCATTTAGCCTCTCACACCTGTTCTATACCTGAACTCCAATTACCTCCCCTTGCCCATAATGACAAGGAGTAGAGAAAAAGAGAGAACTGACATAGAAAAGCGGCAGCTACATAACAATGTGCAACTATGAGATTAAATTACATTGAGCAGCCACAAGGATTAGAAACAATGAGCAGAGGCAACAAGCAGTAGATACACAAAAGAGAAAAGCAGATACAAGGAGACACAAGTGCAGAGATGATGAGCATCTATACAGAATAGGGATAGTCCAGCTTCAAGACATAGTTAAAGAAGCTGAGAAAAGAAAAGCTAAAGGCAAGGTGTAGTAAACAAGGAGATATTGAGCAGTTACAAAGAGCGTAGTCAAAACAGGGACATGGACATCAAGCAGGGACTGGTACAGGGAGCCAATGGGGATAGAGACAAGTATCAGAGGCAAGGGTAGGCTGGATGTAAAGACCAGAAACGAACAGGGAGTAGAGATGGTGGGGCAAGGAGCGGAAACAAGAAGAAGCGACTAAGGGATAGAATAGAACAAGACTAAGAGATATGATCAGAGATAGATAGAGATTAGGAACAGTGGTAAGAAGAGGCTGAAGGCTGTGGGCGGCATGTGAGGAAACAATTACAAGGCAAGGATGGGACAGAGTAAGAGGCATAAAGTGGATTGGAGTCAGACAGGCGGAGGCCGGACAGGGGCTGTCTTAAATCGCGTCAGAGACGGTGGCAGCTCCTTGTATGTACTGAAAAGCTGTTCGCCTTTTCCTGGAATCAACTGCAGTTGGCAAGCGCAGATTTTTGTACATTCCGGAGCTGAAGTTAACGAGGAACAGATGTGAGCGATGTTAAACGACCGATAGAATCACTGAGACAGAAAGTTAGAGTAGTACACATTTAGAGCAGAGACAGGGAGAGAGCTCCAGACCTGCCTCGTAGACTTGCATTCCACCATAAGATCATTCAAAGGATGCTGGAGAAACGTCGAGAAAGAAAGTCCATTCCAATTTAGGCGGTAGAGCTCCAGGACCATTGTAAGACGATACTGGACCAAACCGAGAGACCGAAAGCAAACTCTGAACCAGACAAACAGATCATACAGATACCAATAATCTGGGAGGACACTCACACCAAAGAGATAAGCCTTGGAAATAATTCCGCACCAGAGAGAGACAAGTCCGGGAGGCATTCTAGGTCAAGAGATAACCCTGGAGCCAATTCCGGACCAGAGAGAGATAGCCTGACTGGAATATCTCGATTAGTCCGGGGACAGCAGAGTGTGGAAGCTGCAACATCCGCGGCGGACTGGAGAACTTTACAAGTATCCGGAGCCTGATCTTGGGAAACGGGTTTTCTTCGGAATGGCCGCGATTCCTGTCCTATGGATGTTATCTTTCTTTTGGCTTTCAAACTGTGTGGGAGGAGTGAGGTACAGCCTGTACTCGAGACTTCCCAGCCAGCAGCAGACACTGTTGCAGACCCAGCCCAGTACCGCCATCAGAGCCACCAGCAGGCACAGGTAAGCGATAACTGGGAATGTAGAACAGGAAACTCTAGAGGCTAGACCTTTGGTTTCGCGTCTTTCAAAGCGCTTCATTGGATATATTGGGAAATAAACTGTATTTGTAGGTGAATGCAGCAGCTAAATTGGGCACAGCAATCAAACACAACATAACGTTCTCCTGGGAATTAACCCAATTGAATTCCCGGAAGCTGAGGAAGGAGGAGCGGCTTTAAACTGTGTCTTTAAAACGTGTCTTAATGGGTATCTGTGGGTTATTGCTCTATGAGTATGGGCATAATGCTGCACTCTGTTAGTACTGCACTGTAGTGCCAGCCTAGGCTCTGTGTTCATAGTCCAGATGTGGGGCTTGAATCCATAATATCTTAGAGTGCCGCTTTAAGGCTATTGGGCATTGCAGTGTGTAAATTGACTGCTAAATTCACCGACAAAAGACACAATACAGTGGCTCTTGTGAAATGTTTGGATATGTCACAACGAGTTAATCAGTAGCAAATTATAAAAACGATTAGATTGTATACAGGCAATTTTGTATTTGGGTCTAACACACATGGAAATCCATCACTAGGCTTAAAAATCTCCAATCCGGACTGAGAGTTCCGCATAGTAAACTAGCTCTCTGCCACCACACTCTGGAACGCCATCCCGCAATCCCTTTGCCTCACTTCCTCCCTTTCCTCCTTCAAAGCCGGTCTCAAGACCTTCCTCTTTGACAGTACCTTCTGCTGCCCTCCTAACTCTCCCCACTTTCCTACTCTCCTTACCCCTGCCCCTACCCCCAACTCTTCCCCCCCTGCTCGAGTCCCGACCTAACTGTTCAGCACCTTGGGACGTCCCCCTGACGTGAAAGGCGCTCTATGAAGGTAATTTTGTTGTTGTTGTAGCTACACACAGACATTTGCCTGTGTCCAAAATAGAATGTACACTCTGTCTTGCCCTGGAGTGGTTACCTATTTAAAAACTGAATTCCAGAGAATATTAGTTGCAGGTTGGGGAGGGCCAAAGTTTAGTGGAGCCAAGGCAGAGCTAAGTGTGAAGGAGGGGAGGCACAACAAAAACGTTGCTGAGTTAGGACGGTTACCACTATTCAAAGTTTGGAAACCACTGGATTAACCAGTTAAAACTGTACAGTATGTGTGTTTTTGTTTGGTGGGGGGTTAACTGCTACTACACTACAGTTACAGCTTGCATTTATAAGGAGTCCTGCAGCTCAGTGGTTAGATCACCCATTTGCAAGTGAGAGACCTGGTTTGATTCCTGGCCAGGGCGACATCTTGGGAAAGTTTACTTGCTCAACACACCTAATAATAATACCCCAACAAAAAACAATAATAAATTGGCCACTTGAATCCGCAAGTGTTTGTGGGACACTGCCCTGCGGAATTGGCTGCTGCATTTCACACGTTTTACGATTCAAAGGTAGAGTCAAAGAGATTTACGATAGATTTACGATTCAAAGAGACAAAAGGGAGTCTTCAGGTTTGATTTTGAAGTGGGCAAGGAGGATGGAGCTCCTGTAGCTCAGTGGTTTTTGTTCCCCAAAATTTTTTCGACCTCCCCTACGTGTTTCACCCCTTCCCGAACACCCCACTCCCAGCTCAGGTCACACGCCTCCTGTGCAGCGCCTTGGGACGTCCTCCCGATGTGAAAGGCGCTTTATAAGTTTAAGTTGTTGTTGTTGGTTAGAGCACTCGCCTTACAAGCATGAGACTCGTATTCAAATCCAGGCACATCAAGGCAAAACCTTGGGCAAGTTTCCTTACTCCACATGCCTAATAATAATCCGTCACAAGAATAAAAATCGGTAATTTCAATCCACAACTTTTTGTGGGACACTGCTGTCCGCAATTCACCCACAAATATACAGTCAGTTCACTTTACAGTATATTCTGTGAAGCACTTTGAGACATCGATCAGATTATTAGAGGGATTGAAGCAGAAAGTGGAGATATGAGGCATAGTGGCCAAAAGCACTGAATATTGTAAAATGTGGGGATGAGGGATGGGCAGAAGATCTGAGCCAGCTCTGTGAAACTAGTGTGTACTGGAGTAGAGTCTGAGCAGATCAGGGAGGTGGGAAGCACCAGGGCATAAATAAATTTGAAAGTGAGAGTGCCAGAATGACCTGTTGGATTAACCCAGTGGTTTCCAAACTGTAGGGCACACCTCCCTTGGAGGGCACATACCGTTGGCTGAGGGGGTGAGAGCTTTAGAATCTCAAGCCCCCGAGTGCATGTGGAGCCGAGGCGGAGCTGAGTGTGAAGGAGGGGAGGCACAACAAAACCGTTGCTGAGTTAGGAGGGACGCCACTATTCAAAGTTTGGAAACCACTGGATTAACCAGTTAAAACTGTACAGCTTGCCCCTGAAACTGCTGTCTGCAGGTTTCCTGCTGTATCTCCAGCCACAACCCTATAACGTTTTTGGCTTTCAGAAGCTGAGCGGGAAGAATCCCTGCCTGGAATCAATGGTCTGCCCTCATAGTTGTGCTAATGAGGCAGTCGAATGTGCTAATGTAGTCAGTCATTGGGACTACCCTGGAGTACTGTGGACCCGTCTACTAAGGAACTGGACTTGAGACCTCCACAGATGATTGACTCGATTTTGCCATTCTGTTGCCAAGCATGTCACTTTGGAGCCACTTTAACTCTATGGAGACCTGCTTACCATTCCCCAGGGAGGATGGTTTAGGCTGACAATCCAATACATTGCTAGGGATATACTAGTTAGTTGAGGTATTGTCTTTTGGATTTGAAATTAAACTGTTTGCCAGCCTGATGAAGTAGACATTAAAGGTCTCTTGGCACTAATTGAAAATGTCCTTGTGGATAATCCATAGATGAAATTGATCATTCGCTTCATGGCTATTTGAAAAATGCCTGCTGTGTTTCACCCATACATATTGCACAGGCACCACACTGTACTGTATCCTATGAAGCGTTATGAGACTTTCTGCTGGTGTCAAAGGTGTTAAATGAAATACAAGGATTATTTTGTTTGTAATTATTTAATTTTACACTCCCAGTTTGTTGGCATTTTATCCAGCTAGATTTAGAGAGTCTGTCCGACTGGTCACTGTGCCATAAAGGGGCTTCCCAGACCCTGGAGTAGAGCAATGATGATTCTTAGCATTAGAGGCATCAGTTATGAGTTAGGCCAATAGAAAAGTGCAGCAATATTTGCCTAGAATTTTGGGGAAATTTTGCAGAAGATTCCGGGAAATTGAATTTGAGGTATTGAGGTACATTTTACTGCTAACATTCATTTTTTTTCACTGTATCTTTATTGATAAAAAACTATACATGAGAAAATAACACATTAGATTGTTGCAAGAGACCTCCTCACACAGACTCATAAACAGAGAGAGAGACACTCTCATAGAGACACTCACAAACACGCAGAGACACAGACTATAAACTGTTTATTTCCATTTCCACAATGTTTGTGGGACACTGCTGTGCGCAATTTGGCTGCCGCGTTTCACCCACAAATATACAGTCAATCTTCTTACTTTCCTTCCCCCAAACATGACCCCTCCCCACCTGCTCTGGTCCCAACCTTGGGATGTTGTTGTATTTTGTGAAGCGCTTTGAGACGTCGATAAGACGTGCAAAGCGCTATATAAACTTAAGGATTATTATTATTATATTATTAAATACACAGAGATAGACACTCACAGACAACAACAACTTGGATCTATACACACACTCAAAAACCGAGAGAAGAGACACACACTCACAACTACAGAGAGGCACACAGACACTCACAAATAGAGAGAGAGAGAGAGAGACTCACACGACAAATAGAGAGAGAGACACTAACATTGTCTCTCTCTCTCTATTTGAGAGTGTCTTTCACACACACTCCCAAACAGAGAGAGAGGGAGACTCATATCGACACCCAGAAATACAAAGAGAGACACCCATACAGACACTCACAAATACAGACAGAGAGACATTCACACAGATGCTTACAAAATACAGCAGTGGGGTCAGTGCGTGTAGCGAAGCTCATTTGCTGCGTGTCTGCAGCCGCTTTGCCCACAGTTGTCAGGTAGTCAATGCTGAGGACTGGGGCCTGAAACGACATAGCGGGTTTGTAGCAGAAAAGTGCAGCTGCAGTAGCCCAGGGCACGAGCAATAATTAGACAAACTAAAGGTTCTACACAAAAACATAAATAATGTGGATGCTGGAAATCTGAAACAAAAACAGAAATCGCTAGGAACACTCAGCAAGAGAGGCAGCATCTATGGAGAAAGGAAAAGTTCGGGTTTATGACCCTTTGTCAGAACTAAAAGGTTCTTCTGTCTTGAGAACAGTTGTCTCAAATGGGATCGCATAGAAAATTAAATTACTGTATAAAATTTTAAACAACAATTTCGATTTATATAGCGCCCTCCACGCCGGACGGCGTCTCAGAGCGCTTCACATTAATGGGCCCGAGAAAGGGGAGGGAGAAAAAGGTGATCAAAGGCATGGTGGTTTTGGGTGTAGTGGCTGAAGGCATGGCCACGGATAGTTGAGCGGAGGATTTGAGGAACAAGGAGGAGACCAGAACCGGAGCAGCAAAGGCAACGTGTGCTGTAGTGGGAAGAGTGGAGGCCAGAGAGGCAGTGGGGTGCAGAGGAGCGGAGAGCCTTGAAAACAAGAGTGAGGATCTTGAAATCGATCCTCTCCGAGACAGGGAGCCAGCGAAGTCTGGCAAGGACTGGGGTAATCGGGGAGCGAAGCCCGTGTGGGTGAGAATGTGGGCAGCAGAGTTCTGAATGAGCTGAATTTTATGGATTGTGGTGGAGGCGAGAGAATTAAAGCGAGGAGTGCACTTGCATAGTCCAGCCAAGAGATGACAAAAGCATGGAGATTGATAATGCAAACCCAGAACAATACTTTAGGATGCACCGAGACATAGATTTAGAGAACAAGAGGACATGGGTTTAGAGTTACGAAGGTCAATTTAGGACAGACATCAGGAAGTTTTCCTTTACCCAGAGGGGATTCAACTACTAGAACAGGGTAGCAGGAGGAGTAGATGAAATTAGAATACTGGACTCAATTACAAAAAAGTGTGATGCAGTGATGGGAAGATGGTAGGGTGGAAGAATTCGATCAAATCTTCTGATGGGCTCCAAACTAAACTCGTGATCATAACATAGAATTAAATAATTCTAGCAAATAAGCAGGTTGTAATGATGATTGTTTACTGTTGTCATTGATCCAGTGAATAATTTGTTGCTTTTTCTAGGAACTGGTGTGCCTATGTGGTGACACGAACAGTTTCCTGTCTTGTGGAGGATGGCATAGCAACATATGTGAAACCGGAGTACCAAGCGTGTGGCTGGGGCCAGACACAGTGTGGACGTGCTGTCACGTGAGTCACCCAATTCCCCAAAAGCCATTGAGGCACTAATACACCAATAAACCAAATTTATATTATCTGAAGTCCATAATTCTGTAGAGGTTTTTATGGAAAAATGTAAGGAGAAATCATGTTATGATGTGAGGGAAGGATCCTGAGATGTTGTTTCTATTTAGAATACATAGGTATCGTATTTAAATCACCAAATGTTTTTACACAGAAACACGCATGAGACATATAAAGTAGTCTGTATTGGTGGATTTTGAAACCTTATCTCATGTCTTACCCCACTGTCATCCTTACATGGTAACAAAAAAGACACAAAGAATGATTGTGTAATTGGGGAAAGGGTGTGCCCACTCTTTTACTCTAGAGAGCACGGAGATGGCAGATATGCTAAATGAGGTAGTTGCATGGGGAGGGACTGGGAGGATTTGGAGATATATGTGAAGAAACAGCTGTTAGATTCAGATGTCAATAAGGAAGTTTCATCAAAGAGCCCGAAGAGGGAATTTAAGGACCGATGGGAGCTCCGACTAAAATCTGTTAACAGACTTTAAAAACAGGAAACAATCCAAGTAATTGGAGAGTGCCAAATGTGGCACCGTTGTGACCAGCATGGTTCAGTTGGTAATAGTCTTGTGAGTTCAAGCTCCATGTTTATAACTTTGGGCTCATAGTCTGGTCTCTCCTGCCCAGTGCTGTGGGTGAATGCAGCCTTTATGATGTGAAGTTGAGGTCCTGCCTGGGCGTATTTAAATAGACCTTTAAGACCCGGGGACTGTTCAAAAAACGACGGGCGTTTCGCTTGCTTTTCTGATGAACAATCCCCTTGATAGAATTGGTCATTCAATTCATCGCTGTTTATGTGCTTATTGGCTGCTGAGTTTACTTACAATTTCAATGACTACATTTTACTGCAAACTGAGAAGTCTTCCAGATATGAAAGATGGTATATCAAATGCAAGAAAAAAATTATATATGTAAGATCTTTGAGAAGGTACATATACTTATGCTCAATATAACATAAAAGGCCTAGAGACACTGCAGAGGAGAGCAGCAAAGATAACCTCAATGTAGAAGAATGATTTATAAGTACTAACTAGACAATCCTGGATTCTTCACTCTTGAGAGAAGATGTCTCTTATAGATGAATAAAACATTTTAAATATAATTGAAAGAGTAAACTGCCTCAAATACTTCAAGATGCACTAGGGTCCCATCTTTACGTATGTCAATAACCTGGATATAGGAATGTTGTGGGATACCATTTATAATATTCTTTGCATTTGAAATCACATTGCCTTATCGTTTGGTTGAGAGGTTTCAAAGCGCTTCACGGAGTATAGGGTAAAGTGAATTGACCACATATTTTGTGGCTGAAACACGGCAGCCAATTGCATACAGCAATATACCAGAAACAGTCATGAATTCAGTGTCCATATTTTTTATTTTTTTATTTAAAGGGATTAATAGTCCCGGAAAATGATCTGCCAATCGATTAACAACTGGATTCCTACTTATTACACAAATATACAGTCAATTCACTATAGATACAGTATATTCTATGAAGCGCTTTGAGACGTCGATAAGATATGAAAAGCGCTATATCAATGCAAGGATTATTATTATTATTGCTGGGTAAACTGAGGCATGTGTTCCAGGAAGGAAGTGAGTAAGGTTTTGCCCTGCCTAATAATTGAACCCAGGTCTTCCCACTTGTGACACGAGTACTCTCACCAATATGCTATGGAACTCGACAACTAATACATGTAGATAAGGTGCTATGATGGAATTGCCGGTGGATGGATGGGGTCAAGCTTTCTGAGACAATACCCCTCATGAAGGATACTACTTAAATGCAAGTTGTTGATGTTTGGGATTTGCAATGTTGAGGATATTTTAGGATGGAGTGCTTATGGATGGGATATTTTAATTTTTTTGCATTTTATATAACATTTCACATCAGGAGGATGTCTCAAAGCACTTCACAAAATGTTACTGTAAAGTGTAGTTACTGTGTAATTGTAGGTAAATATAGCATCTTATTTGAACAATATCTCACAAATAACTTGAAGTGAATGAGTGATTTTACTTGGTAGAAAGTTGTCAGGATACCAAGAGAAACTCCCTTCTCATTTCAAATGGAGCCTCAGGATCTTTGCTCAAGTTTTTCTTGGTATGAGAAACAAGCCTGCAAGGCATTCAACTACAGCTGATTTCACTCAGAGAACAAATTCTTGTTCCTTACAGATGAGGGCTGTTGCCTGTGGCTCTGTAAAGTTGCCACATTTCTGAGGTCACAACCCTGTCATTATTCTCTTTGGATTTTAATACAATGAGGTGTGGTATTGGGGTTGACAGCATTAGTAATTAAGTTTTTATCTTCTCAATACTCACACAACTCCAGCTGGTGTATAAAGTCTGAAGACTTTACCCACCATGGAATGTGTATGGGCTTCTTCACTACTGTTATAATGCTTCACAGACGCTCCCACAACATTAGAACACATTAGCAAATGTGTATGTCATGCTGACTCAAGTCATAGCGGAATTTGGTTTGGGTGACACAGTCATTACACTTTTCAGTACATCCTGTGAAACACTTTGGAAGTACTCCTGACACGTAATTTCAATGTATAGGTGGCACATATGTGAAAATCTCAGTCTGGTTTGGACACATGATAATGGATTTCCGCTGACCCCAAAGTATTCTTCTAAAGCTCTGTCTGACTGTTGACAGATTGTTTCCTGTTGTCCCTCAAGTTCGAGAGTTTCAGCTTGAGTAAATGCAGCTCCAGGCACTTCTGTAAGATGCTTCCTCTGTACAGTCAAATGGTGCAGGAACTCCCACATCCAGCAAGATTCCCACAACTTGGGTCCATGTTTCCTGTTATTTTAACTTGTTTAAACTTTATCCGCTATATGTTATAATAACAACCCCTGCATGTGATTGATACAAAGCCTTATCATATTGGTGAGAGGTCTCAAAGTGCTTCACAGGATTTATTGTAAATTGTTGTGTAAGTATTCTGGATGAAAATACCCACCGATTTGTACACAAGTGATGCTTTGCAATCTTATCTGGGAATTTATTGGCCAAGACACTGGGAGTTTCCCTTCCCTTTCTTCTCTTCGCTCTTCCACTTATAGCTGTATATTCTAATCCAATTCCCCAAGTCTCTTCCCATCATATCTGTGCTGGTGCTCACACCCCCACAAGAGCACTCTGCTGCCCTGCTGGTCACTGCTCCCGATCTCTGTGTGCATGTTTGGCTGCCACCCCAACCCAAGCCACTCACTCTGAAAATGTTTCTGCTGTCACACTACCCTCCCCACTCCGCTACTTCCACTCTCTCCTATTCCTCACCTTCTCTCTCTCATCGACCTCAGCATTATCTCCCTCTATTCCACCCTTGGCATTCCTCAGTTGGGCCCGCTTTGGCAGAACCCTCTGGGTGTCAAACAGCAACCACTCTGACTCCCCTATTCCCCATCCTTTGTTTTCCCACAAGGCTCATCAGTCCCTAACCACGGGGGGCAACCTCTCCTGCTCCGAACACCGCCTCATCCTAAACAACTTAAACTTTCCCTTCACCCCCTCCTGCTCTACCTCTGCCGACTTCTCCTTGTTTATCCTCTCCCTCCACATCCACTACGACCTCCTGGTGATCACCCAGGGCCTCATAGTCTCAAATCACACTATCACTGACAAAGCCATCTTGGAACATCACTTTATCTCCCTAATTCCTCAATCCCTCTCACCCCTGCCACCCAACCCACCTCCATCTCCTACCACCCCTGGAAAATATCTCCCCCACCTTCTTCTCCGCTACCTTGGGAGTCTTCTGAACTCCTCCCCCCCTGGGCTTCCTCCCACAACATCTGCAACCTGCCTTTCCTCTCCGAGGTCCTGGAACTCGTTGCTTCCCAGCTTCATTCATTCCTCTCCCACTCATCTCTTCACAAACCCTTCCAATCAGGTTTCCTTGCTGCGCACAGCCCAGAAACACCCCTGGTCAAAGTGACAAATAACATTGTGTCCATCTGTCACAGGGTTCTCTCTGCCTCCTCATCCTCCTCGACATCTCTGCTGCCTTCGACACCGTCAACCACTCTATCCTCATCCACCGACTCTCATGACACCTCAATCTTCATGGTTCTATCCTTGAATGGTTCAATTCATACTTTTCACACCTCCTCCATTTCATCCCCATGAATGGTTTCTCCTCTAGCCCTCGCAGCATCTTGTGCGGTGTTCCTCAGGGCTCTGTCCTTGATCCCTTCCTCTTCCAATGTCTACACTCTCCCTATTGGTGACATGATCCACAGACATGGGATCAATTTCCACATGTATGTGGATGACACCCAACTGTATCTCTCTACCTCCACTCTTAAATTTAAGACAACTGCTGCCTTAAAGCAATGTCTGACAGATATCAAGTCCTGGATGAGAGCTAACATTCTTAACGTTGAAAAGACCAAGGCCATCCTGATTGGCTCCCGTCAATACCCCCACACCTCAGGTGCATCATGGATGCATACTCCATCTCACTGACTCAATCCGGAACATCGGCATCTTGTTCGATCCTCAACTATCCTTTCTACTCCACATCTGTGCCACCCCCACCTGCTCTGCCTTACCCTGCCTCCACAACATTGCCCACCAATGTCTCACAGCAAACTGTTCAAACTCTCATACATGCATTCATAATATCCAGGCTTGACGAGGCAAACTCCTTGCTTGTCGACCTTCTCCTCACCAACTCCTCCCTCCACAGGCTGTAGATCATGTGCAGCTTCTGTCCTCTCCCACACTAAGTTCAATGACCATATCACTCCTACTCCAGACCAACTCCAATGACTTCCCATCACACATTTCAGGATCTTGGTCCTCACCTTCAAAACCCTCCATGGCCTTGCTTCTCCCCCCTCCCTATTTTCAGCCACAAATATACAGTCAATTCAGTCAATACAGTCAATTCTCTTTACAGTATATACTATGATATATATACTTCGCTCTGTATGGAAGGTTAATCCTGTTCTTCCAGTCTCCCTCCATTTCAACTTGCGTTCACATTCAGAGGCTGATCTTTCGATCCATGGTCTCCTGCGCTATTCCAGTGACCCACAGCGAAAGCTTGAGGAACAACACCTCATCTTTCTACTGGGGACCCTACAGCCATCTGGCCTCAACATTGATTTCAGCCATTTCAGGCCATAGGAGTTTCACTCCCCACTGGCACAATCACAACCTCAAACACTGCCTCTCTGGTGTTTTGTTTATTCTATCACTGCTAAACACCTCTTCTCCCAGTTTCTTTGAAACCCACCCCCTTCTGTTTCTCCCCCTGAAGCCGTTAACACATATTCAACCCATCAGTTAACACACTCTTTTTTCCTTTTCCTTTGTCTTCTTTGACTCATTTGCCTTCCATGTCCTGCTTCTCCCCCTTTAACGTCTTTAAGAAACCTCTCCCTCCAAACAAGCCCCAGTCCTGACGAAGGGTTGTAGACCCGAAATGTTGACTCTTTTTCCTTTCTCCATGGATGCTGCTTGACCTGCTGAGTTTCCCCAGCAACTTTGGTTTTTGTTTCAGATACCCAGCATCTGTAGTATTTTGTGTTTTGTTTATCTGCTAGCACTCTCTTTTCCCTACCCGCCCCCTGATTTTCCGCTTGCCTGAGGTGTTAATTCATGTTGCTGAGGTGTTAAAGTGAAATGTTACTTGGAAATTACAGTGTATTTCCCTGATCTGACGAAGGGTCGTGGACCTGAAACGTTGATTTGCTTTCCTTTCTCCATAGATGCTGCCTGACCTGCTGGGTTTTCTCAGCTCTCCGTTTTTGTTTGTGTAATTCTCTTGTGCATTTAACACTCAGTGAATTGCAAACCAATGTTCAATAGTTATGAGAGTCCAAGAGCAAATCCAAATTTGTCAAGACACCCACCTGCCTCCAGTTATTACCTGCTTTTATCCTCAAATATCACAATTTTTAAAATTTCAAATTCTGCGATAGTTTGATAAAATTCTTAAAATTCAGTTTGCAGACTTTCTTTTAAAGAATTGTAGAGATCCAGCTCCCAAATTAAGTTAGATTTAAGAATTTGAAAACTTTCTGCATGATCTCAAATGTTAAAACAATAGATTTAAGGCAGAAACCTAGTGGAATTTCAATCCCCTGATGCTGAAAGTTTCAAAACTGACTTGCAATTAAGTGTAATATTTTATTTTTATTTATTCCTATGTTTACGTCCCCAACCCAGCCCTTCTATTGATAATTCTCAATAATGTACGTAATGTCAATTGAGAGTAGGTTAGCCATCATTGTGTATGCTTTTGGTAAGGCTTTGCGCAAAGTTGAAAATTCTGCTAACATTATGGACCGAGTTAGGGTTTAGAATGAAGTAAGGTCTGAATGTTTACAACAACAACTTTCTTTTATTGTACACAGTGCCCTTCACAGGGCCAGGGGTGGACACTGAGCAAAGGAGAGGGGGAGAGGGATGTGGTCATAGGTGCATTCAAGGTATGATTCAAGGCTGGGCTTAAAATCAGAGTGGTGGGGTGGAGGGGGAAGTTAGTCTGGTAAAGGAAGAGTATTCCAGAGGTTGAGAGGCATAGGTTGAAACCGAAGGCTCCATCACAGAGGGAAAAGGTGAGGGGCATATCTGGGTTAGTTGAGTGGAGAGGGCAGGAGTATGGAGAGTTAAGAAGGTGAGAAAGAAAGATTGTAGGTGAAGGTGAGCAGCTGTAATTAATCTGTTGGAAGACAGGTTCGTGTAATAGTTGTGAAAGATTCTCATCCCTGGATAAATTTTGAATCTTTTATTCCCTTTTTGCAGATATCGTTCATTCATTAAGCCGCGATATAAGGTGACCTACAAAATGGTGACTGAAATGGAGTGGAGGTGCTGTCATGGGTATTCAGGAGACAATTGTAGAATCGGGCCAACAGGACAAACCCAGATTACAACTCTCAGATCTTGGCCAATGCGACCTGACCCTCATCCTGGAGGAAGACATCTTGATAGCACGGGTGTAGAAGGTACACATCACTTAGGCATGGGTGTGCAGTGGCCCCATCACATAGAACTCCATATTACAACATAAGAACATAAACATAAAAATTAGGAGCAGGAGTAGGCCATTCGGCCCTTTGAGCCTGCCCCGCCATTCAATCAAATCATGGCTGATCTTCTCACCTAACTCTGATTACCTGCCCTATCCCCATATCGCCTAATCCCTCTATTTTTCAAAAATCTATCAGTCTCAGCCTTGAAAATGTTCAAGGACTGAGCATCTACAGCCTTCTGGGGTAGTGAATTCCATAAATTCACTACCCTCTGAGTGAAGAAATGTTTCCTCAACTCTGTTCTAAAAGGCTGACCCTTAATTTTAAGACTGTGACCCCTGGTTATAGATTCTCCTACTGGGGAAACAGTCCCTCAGTGTCTACTTTATCTAGCCCTTTAAGAATCTTATATGTTTCAATAAGACCCCCCCCTAATTATTCTGTACTCTAGAGAATACAGCCCTAGCTTATTCAACTTATCCTTATAGGTCAGTCCCCTCATCCCAGGGACTAACCTAGTGAATCTACGCTGCCCCCCATCTAAGGCAAGTATGTCCTTTTTTAAATAACTGCACACAATATTCTAGGTGCGGTCTCACCAGAGCCCTATACAGTTGCAGCAAGACTTCCCTACTCTTGTACTCTAAACCTTTTGAAATGAACACTAGCATGCCGTTCGCCTTCTTAGTTGTTTGCTGCACCTGCAAACTAACTTTTTGGGTCTGGTGTACAAGGACACCCAAATCCCTTTGAATACTAACATTATCTAATCTCTTTGAATACTAACACTTCTCCACCTCTAGAAAATAATCTTTTATTCTTGCTACCTAGGTGAATAATTTCACACTTGTTAACATTGAATTCCATCTGCCACCTACTTGCCCACTCCCCTAGCCTATTTATATCTTGTTGCAATCTTTTTGCATCATCCTCAGAGCTCACTCTGCTACCTAGTTTAGTGTCATCCGCGAATCTAGACACATTACATTCAATGTCCTCATCCAGATCATTGATGTAAATAACTGAGGCCCAAGCACTGATCCTTGTGGCACTCCACTATTTACATCCTGCCAATTCAAGAATAATCCGTTTATCACTACTCTCTGCTTTCTACCCGAGAGCCACTCTTCTATCCATGTTAATATTTTCCCATTAATCCCGTGGGCCTTAATCTTGAGTAATAGCCTTTTGTGTGGCACCTTGTCAAATGCCTTCCTAATATCCAAATATACCACATCTACTGGTTCCCCCTTATCCAACCTGCTGGATACATCCTCAAAAAATTCTAAAAGATTCGTCAAGCATGACTTCCCTTTTGTAAAGCCATGTTGACTCTGCCTAATCTTTTTATGGTCTTCCAGGTATCCCATAACTATGTATTTTATTAAGGACTCAAGAATTTTCCCTACAACTGACGTCAGACTAACTGGTCTATAGTTTCCCATATTTTCTCTCCCACCCTTCTTACGTTTGAGTTACGTTTGAAATCTTCCAATCAATGGGAGCTTTTTCAGTATCCACAGAATTTTGGAAGATCATAGACAAGCCATCCACTATCTCAGTAGCCACCTCCTTTAAAACTCTAGGATACAGGCCATCCGGTCCAGGGGATTTATCGGTTTTAAGACCCGACAATTTACCTAGAACCATCTCTTTACTAATGTTAATCTCCCTAAGTTGCTCGCTAACATTGTCTTTTTGGTTCCCCTCTATTTTTGGTATGTTTCCAGTGTCTTCTACGGTGAAAACTGTAGAAAAACACTTGTTTAATGACTCTGCCATGTCTTTGTCCCCTTTTTGCAGCGCCTTGGGACGTCCTCCCGACGTGAAAGGCACTCTATAAATGTAATTTGTTGTTGTTATTATAATTTCTCTGTCTCTGCCTGTAATGGACCCACATTCACCGTCGATAGCCTTTTCCTCTTTATATATTTGTAAAAACTCTTGCATTCTGTTTTTATGTTCTTTGCTAGTTTTCCCTCATAATCTATTTTCTCCCTCTTGATCAATTTTTTGGTCCTCCTCTGTTGTTCCCTAAAGTTCTCCCATTCCTTGGGTTTACAACTCATCTTCGCTGTTTTATAGGCTTTTTCTTTTGATTTGATACTTCTCCTAACTGCTCTAGTTAGCCAAAGCTGAACCACCTTTCCCCATGGCATTCTTATTTCTCAAAGGAATATGTGCTCGTTGGGAATTTTGCACTATCTCCTTGAATGTCTGCCATTGCTGGTCTACTGTCAAATCCTTAAGTCTAGTCTCCCAGCTTATTCTGACTAAATCCTCTCTCATACCAGCAAAGTTGGCTCTATTTAAATTGAAGACTTTTGCTTCAGACTTAACTACTTCCCTCTCTAACTTAATGCTAAATTCCATCATATTATGATCACTTTGCCCTAGAGGAGCCTTAAGTTCCAGTTTGCTGATCAGCCCTGTTTCATTACACAAAACAAGGTCTAATATGGCTTGTTCCCTGGTCGGCTCCTCGGCATACTGATCTAGACTTCTCTCTGTTCAAGTGGACATTAAAGGACCCATGGCACTATTCAGAAAGAAAAGGGAGTTTTCAATGTTCTGGATGATCTTCCAGATAAAAAATTCAATTAATGGCTGCATTGGTCACTTCATTGTGGGTTGTAAATTGGCTACTGCATTCACCTACGAAATAAGCCAAGAACAAATCAGCCTCAGCCATGAAGTGAATAAATGATTGCACCTGGAGATTGTCAGCCGTTTTCTCAAGTCATGGTGTCGGTTTTGCTTAGTTGTTGTACTCTGGCCTCAAGCTCCACACTTGAGCTCAGGTTGATATTCCAGTATAGTGTTGGGGTAGCACTGCATTGCTCCCCTAGATGCCATCTTATGGATGAAACATTAAGCTACACTGTGTCTGTGTCTGTTCGGGCTACATCAAATACAAGAACTATTTTATTATCGCACTCTTCAAAATGTCAAAATGTTCATTCAGTCATGCTTTTCATTGCTGTTGTTGTAACAGATACTGACACATCCAATCAGATGGAGGAAAAGTTTCAGAGTCTGACTGAGGATATCCGCAAACTACAGTTCATCATCCACGGGATGAATGGGAATTTGCAAGAGGAAGTGCGGAAAGCCGTGGCCACAGCGCTGAATGGGCACCAGCCTGCTGATGCACCCACACAGATGAAGGAAACCATCAGCGAAATTCAGCAGAAGTTGGATCAGATAGACAACCGGGTTAGGCAACAGAACGAGGAACTGGATCTTCTGAATGGCTTTAGACAAGGAGAAACTGGCTTGGGAGGAGGCTTTGTGAAAGATAAAGACAGGCATAACTTGTGTTTGTCCTGTCACTCTGAGGTCGATGCTATCCGGCGGCAGCAAGCCAGGGACAGCGACAGGATCCGAGAACTGGCACAAAGGTTGAATGGCACTGAGCACGTGGGTGAGGACGGCAAGCACTGCTGCGCCCCAGTAAAAAGCATGAGAGAGAATGTAGCTGATGTGGAGAAAAAGCTGGTGACCGTGTCTGAGGATGTTGAACGATTGAATGGAAGGTTAGACAAACAGTTGGCTGGCACCTCGATGACTAACTCACCACCTGGATGGATCAATGAGCGGCTTGAGGAAATGGCAGGGCGACTGAAGGATACTCAGGACAACTGTCTGTCTGCCCGCAATCGGGTGCAAGAACACTGCCAGGAAGGGCTGAACAATCTGAGACATGAATTTGGGGAGATAATTCATAGGAATGAGGAGCGATTCACTGCTATCATCTCTACACTTGGAAATGCCACTGTCGGGATAGGCCGGGAGGTGGAGAATTGGAAGAGGATAACAGAGCACAATGAAGAGAAACTACAGATCTTGACATCGAGGGTGCACGAGGTTGAGTCCAAGCTCCATGAAACTGTCGAAAGTTGTACTGATATCTGTGTCCCCCCTCCGTTTGCTACTCCACCCTATCAACAGGATATATCTGCCACCGTGAAAAGCCTCCAGAGAAAAGTGACAGAGAACGAGGATGGCATTCAGGTGGTCAATGACCAAATTGATGGCCTGACAGAGAACATGAGTTTATTCAGGGAGCGACTAGCAAAGCTGCAACAGTTGATTGAGAAGCTTGGGTCAAAAGTGCACGCGAATGAGGGGAGGCTGGACAAAATAACCTCAGACTTTAGAGACCTCAGTAGCAAAGTGCAGAGCTCCATGTGTGGTTTGGCCACATGCAACTCCATCCACGAGGAACTGCTCACGGTGAGGAATGAGACTGAATCGCGGTTTGTCACACTGATGACCAGAGTGACTGAAGCGAGGGAGCGAGCCGGCGAAATGTGGGAGCACTGCCAAGCACCATGCTCAGAAGTCCAGCTGGAATTGGACAAGTTGAAAGAAGATGTCAGAAAATGTGAGGAGCAGCACAGGGATGTACTGCAGAAAAGCCAAAGCTTCAACAGTACTCTAAAGAGACTTGGCATGTTTGGTGGCACTTCGCTAGTGGACCTGGGCTCCATGCAGGGAGAACTCAAAAATATCCAACTGACCTTCAACTCTTTCGAGAGTACCGTAAAGGTTCTTCAAGACTCCGTGGACCATCATAACCACGATGTGGACCTGCTGAATTTAACATTCTCAGAAACAACTAGCAACATAAGCGCTAAGTTGAACTCAATCCAGGGCAAAGTTACGGCCCATCTGGGACAGAGTGAGGAGAGAATGACAGGCTTTCAGGGCAAAATTGATCAGCTCAGCCACCGCCTGGAACTGGAGGTGTCTGGCTGCCAGGCCTCCACAAACAGGCTTCAAGAACGTCTCATGAAGCTAGAGAAGGTGTGTGACAAACTGGACTCTGTGTCCCAGAGCGTGGAGAGAATCAGAGCAGGCCTGAATAATCACATCTCCAGTCTATGGAACTGCCACCAGGAGCTCAACAAGACACTGCTGGTGCACAGCACCATTATCAAGAGCGTGGAGAGAAGTGGGTTAGACAGCATGGATCGTCGCATCATTCACCTCAACAGCTCTGTAGAGCAGCTGCACATGGAGGTGTACAATTTCACTCGGCAGCCTTTCCTTGGTGTGTAACCTTCTTTTAATGGAATTACAGGCATATTTAATCAAGTCAGTTTAAACACTACCCATCCAGGTCAGCTACAGCACAATTAGAAACAGAGTAAATCTCCCTCTACTCTGTACTTCTACACTTCCGGGTCAGCAACACCACGGGTTAGTAAAGTTCCCCTTATATTTTCTACTCAGCACACTGAGAACATGCGTTATAGACTCAGGAACACTGCAGTGGAAGAGGCTGAGCTCAGGAACACTTAGATGGGAAGAGGACAGTGAAACTCCACATATGGCAAGATTGTATTTCAGTTCCAAATAAATATATTTATTTATGTCTCCTATTATTTAGGAATTGAAGGACCCCCAGGGCTCCCGGGGCCACAAGGATCAGCTGGACCTCCAGGGCTGCCAGGTATAGGAAATCCCTCATCCTCTCTCAGCACACAACCTGTGTATGTCACTGCAGACACTTAATCGCTTCCCATCATACATTCTCAGGTATAGGACAGATGGCAGAATGTGTAGACCAGGATGGTTCCCCACCTCCTCAATCCCTCTCTCCCCCAATCAGCTGTATGGGTCATTATCTGCAGGGCAGTTACTAAGGACACAGTTGGTAAGAGGCGCTCTGCCCTACCTGACAGACTGCCATAATGGGAGGCATTATTTACACTCACCACGTTGTGTCCTCCGAACTCCTGCTGCTGCCTCCAACTCTTCCCTTCACAAGTTGCAGATCATTTGGAACTGTAGCTCATGCCCTCTCCCGCACCAGGCTCTGTGACCCCATCACCCATGCCTAGCTCCACATCCCCTGGGGAGAGTTCAAAATCCTTGTCCTCTCCTTCAAGGCCATCCTCCCTACTTCTATGGCCTGCTAACTCCACATCAACCTCCACTCAAGCCCTCCAGCCTGGTCCACATCCCCTAAGTGGCCCATTTCACAATTGGCGGTCAGACCTTTAGCCTCTCTGCCCCCATCCTTTGGAACTCCATCCCAGTCACTTTGCATTGCTCCCTCCCTCAACTCCTTCAAGGAATTTTTCAAGACACTCAACTGCGTCCTCAATCACCCTCCTATCAATAACTTGCCTTTATATGGGGCCTTCACGTCAGGTGGCTGGCGTACAAGAGCTCTATCCCTACCATCCAGATCCTAATCTGCTGCTCAGGTCCAAGTGACTCAGTGCTCAGTGCCTTGGGATGTCTTCCCGATGTAAAACAAATGTAATTTATTGCTTTATGAATATTGTGGCCTGCCTCAGTTGCTTGTGTTTGCCTCAAAATCATAAGGTTGTGGGTTGAAGCTGAGGGTAGAGCTGCATTGTCAATGCTGGCCTTTGGCTGAGACATTAAGCTGCGGTGCAATCTGCATGTTCAAGATCTCGTGGCACTACTTTATTCGAATGAGTTTCTTAAAAGAAAATTATTAAAATAGATAAAATTGTTTCACTTTATTACTGTTTATCAGTTATTGCAGTGTGAATTGGTGCTGTGTTTGCCTGCAAAATAGACACTACACTAGTACTGTAGTTCCTGTGAAGTGCTTGAGACATCCTTTTAACATGATTAGGTGCTTGCAAGATGCAAATTATAATAATATTATTGATTATTATTTACTGTTTATCTCCAGGTGCAAAGGGATTGCCTGGAAAGCAGGGAGAGGCAGGTTAGTACTCTGACGCTGCTGATTATCGTGTGCGTGACTGGCCGTGTGCTCAGTTTCCAGCATCTTAACCTGTTGCTATGTTCTCAGGACCTGCAGGTGCAGCTGCTAAGATTCGACGTCTCTCATTCTCTGCGGCACTCACCGTTTCTCAGGTAGAGCCGGGAACTGTCCTCTTCAACAACATGCTGGTGAATGACGGAGACCATTACGACGCCAGAACAGGTGTGTCACAAGTTGTAAAATCAGTATCATGAACACATGCTCCAGATTTTGCAGATACATATGTGTCCTGGTACAGAGTGACAGTGTGCCTATGTTTTTTCCACAATTAGGAATATTCACAGTCCCTGTTGACGGACGATACTTTCTCAGCGCAGTACTGACAGGACACAGAAAGCAAAAGATCGAGGCCGTCTTGTCAAAGTCCAACGTGGGTGTGGCTAGGGTGGATTCTGGTGGTTACCAGCCAGAAGGACTGGAGAACAAACCAGTGGTGGAGACTCAACCCGTGACAGGTTCACTTGCTGTCTTCAACATCATTTTGTCTCTGAGGCAAGGAGAGACAGTGTGTATCGACCTCGTAACAGGACAGTTAGCACACTCTGAGGAGCCGCTAACTGTGTTTAATGGAGTTTTACTGTATGACACACCACACGTGTAATCGACAGCCAGCAACTCAGCCTGTGTACTCCCTTCCTGTGTTCTGGCACTGAAGTAGTATAAGCACCGTAATACATTGTCCCTTTCATTTCTTTTATACGCACGCACACACACACACACACACACACACGAGTGAGAGACAGACAGTGAATGACAAAGAACAATCAAGACAGATGGATGGAGAGTGAGAAAATGAAACAGTCAGTGAGGAAACCATGTAGTAATCAGAGACAGAGACTAAACCACAGCGACCACCCATACACCTTGTATACCCAGCCCCTCCACACACACACACCCAAGTAACCAGTGACCAACCTACATCTTGTTGGGAACCTGAGCTAAGCTGTGAATTGCCGAGTTGTTGATGTAGTTTGAATTTTTGGAGATAGACCTCCCTTCCTTGTCCCATCTCGTTTGAAGCGCCACTGCCTCAAATATGCCTTTTCTTGAACATTGAAGCTTTTTTAAACTCTAGGGTTGTCTGACCTGTGTTCCAGTACCATTGTCTGTATTTTGTTGTGTATCCCGTCACACGTACACTAATAACAGTCTCTTCACTCACTGGCTACTTTTGTTCTTATTTCAAACCTCTCAAGGGAAGATTTGTTCAGTGTGCGTGCAAGTATCAAATTGTTGTCTATCAAAAACATTGTTGGAGGCCTATAATTCTTTAATGGCTGAACTTCTGTCTGAGTCCCTCATACTGTTGCCTCAGTCAGAAGACTGTTTAAGCTCCATTAAGCTCACAGTCCAGCTTCATGTATTACTGGGATGGTGGTTGGGAGGGTGGGGAGCACTGCATTATCAAGAGAATACATTAACTCAAGGTACCTGCCTGTGCCCTGTTCAGGAAGAAGTTAATGCTCCCATGACACTACTTGAAAGGAGTTTCCCCAGTTTCCTAACCATTCCATCCCATAAACATCATGTAATGTAATGATGGTGTATGTTTAGTTTCCTAACCATACACCATCCCTGCTTGTTCACCTCATGCCTGTTTATAGGATTTTAAAACACAAAACGGCTGCCACATTCTCCTACAACAGTCACTTGTCAGTGAACCATAAAGTAATTTGAAACGTCTTCCTGCCATGAAAGGTTCTATATCAAACGCAAGGATTATTGTTATGATCTACACACTAGGTGGTCAACTCCTCCACTGACCTGGGCTACACTCATATTCACTCACTGAAGCGATAGACACAGGATTCTACGCACATGACCCACCACCCAAAGTCGATTCATTTCCCTCTACTAGAAGATGTCCACACTAAAAAAAATGACAGAAATGATTTGTGGTTTTATTTACATTTGATTCAAATTTTAAAAGTATTTCAAGTCTATCATCTGTGAATTAATACAAGAATGAGAAAAAATTCTAGTGGTGTTTTAATGTTCCATCTCCACTGTCTGGCACAAGTGACTGAGTTAAAGAAGTTCCAGATTTTGAGAAGGAAAGGGAAAGGAGTGCTCGGGACAGTACAAGTGACAGGGTCATGCACTTTGAAGCCGCTATAAGAATCCAGGGAAGACGTGCTGTAACAGGAGGATTGTGAAGACGATCAGAAGTCCACAAAGTAGTAACACAAACCAGATCGGGAAAAGTCCTGTGCAGAGAAACACACAGTGACTCCCAACATCCCAGGAACTCTCCACAGGATCACAGAAATTTACAGCATCTTCATATCCTTCTAAGGTCTTGTCACCTCTTTAATACTTACGAACCCAGCAGATCCTTTCACTTTGCAACACCAGCCTGATCTAAGTTCTTGCCCTACCATTGACAGGTAAATGTTTAGCCATTGTGCTCTTTGAATTCCACCCTGGAGTCCCTGACTTGCTCCCTCCCTTATCTCAAGGCCTACCTCTTTGACCGTGCTTTCATCATCTTTTTCCTCATCAAACCTTTGGCTCCCACCCGTACCAACATGAAAAGGATGCAAGGGTTGAATTGAAGACGACTTACGTCTGCTGGGCAGCAGGTGCAGTTTACAGCGACTGTCCACGGCCACGCTCAGCAAAGCCACTTCATTGAGTCCAAGAATCTCCCTCCCTGCAGGGCTCGTATCAGGCAGAAAAGCCAGATCAGTCACTACAATGCTGTGTATCTCCTTTACATAGTAAACTCGCTGCAACATCAGGGGACGAAAAATCACTGAAGTTAGCCTGGTTGGGATCAGTTACTCACTGTAGCACACATGCATATACAGCAACAACAACTTGGATTTATGTAGTGCCCTCCACATCGGACAGCGTCTCAGAGCACTTACACTTTGATCTATACAGCATGCACACATGATCTATGTAATGTATACACACACTGACATACTGCGCACTGATATGTACTGTGCATACAAGTGCGTGTACACACACGCCCACCTTGACCTGTACACAACTTTCCCCCGAGTTGGACGTACCTGTAAGGAGAAGGCAATGTAGATTGCTACTGATCCAGTAATAGTGCCAAGGCCGATAAATGTCCCCTTACCACTTAGAGAGAGGAAAAGAGAAATGGTGGTGACAGTTTAAATCCAGTATCATGCCAGGAGCTCCAGTCAGTCAGTTAGGGAGCAATAGCAGAGACGGAGTCAATGAGTGAAGAGGGACAGGATGCCACTGTGTGGAAATTATTTACACAATGAGATGTCCAACATGCTACAACAAACGTACAGATTATTTATGAGTTAAAATGAATCAGATCTGCACAAGTGGAGGAATGGTATAATCGCATATGAGAGTAAGATTGAAACAGAAAAGCACTTTCATCATCACAAATGTAGACTAAAGGGCAAAGAAACAGAACAATTTATTTATACAGTGCCTTTCATGTAAAGTGGATGTCTGAAAGTGCTTCAAACTCCTTGCTGGGCACCAAAGCCAAGGAGTTAGAGCTGGAGAGTGGAGAGGGGTAAGATGAAGGAAAGTGCAGCCACCGAACAGGTGGGTCTTAAGACAGACCTGAACAAGGGAAGGAGTTTCAGCAATCCTCCTCACTATCTGGAGTTCCATTTGGATCTCCGGAGAGCAGTACAGGTTGGCGGGAGGCTTGCCCGCTGATGGAGGGGTATGTTTGGCAGGGGATATGAAGCAGGCTGGATAGGATAACGCACCACATCACATTGTAATTGGAAAAGTGAGTCAACGTTTCGGGTTCACGACCCTTCGTCAGAACTCTGGCATCGCTCTTTTCAAAGAGCCGGCACAGACTAGATGGGCAGGAGATGTGTGTGTGTGAAAGAGCGAAGGAGGGAGAGGAAGAATTAAAAAAGAGAGGAAAAAATGACAGTACTGCTTTAAGAGGAAAAAACTTTTCAATCCACCATTGTAGAAGTTTGCTTTGTGATTGTGTTTATAGACTGTAATCGATATTTATTGCTTTATTGGTAAGTATCCATACAATATTCTGATATTATTTAGTCTATTAATAATATGGCATGTTTAAAAATAAGTTAAAACATTTCGTGTTGGGTTTTCGGCAATTGGCCGCCCAAATATCTGGGATGTCATTTAACTGGCATTGGCCAGGTCCAGAGGGTGCCAAATAAACAGGCTTTTACTGTATATACCCAGGAGTTGGGTCTTGTGGATGGGAAGAGCAGCAAAGAGAATACATGTAGAAACACCCTTCCCAGAGGAAGATTACCTGACAGCCAGGGAAGATATCACCTCATTGCCACATGCCCGGGTGAGGAGAGGGAGAAAATTCCTTCCATCCCATTTGCTGATATAACAAGGGAGAGGTTTCCTTTCTCGTTTGTGTGGAATCTGAACTGTGTAGAGACGAAAAGCTTCTTCGTTATCTTCTACATTTCCAAACCTACAAGGGGGAGAATTATATTACTATCTTTAACAGGGTTGGGGGGAATTACTCCCTGCGATCCCCCATTTTGCACCCAGACTGGGGGCAGTACATGGCTCACCTGCAGGCTTGGTATCTGTAGCTCCTCTCAGCCACGTGAGGCATGTTTTCAGTCCAACTCAATCCCATCACCAGCTGATCCTTTTTCCATACACAGCAAGTGAAGTCTCTGCCCACAGACACCACCTGCACAGACACACACAGCAAGTAAAGCCTTAGGCCACAGACACCACCCACCCACCTGTTAGAGGAGAAGGGTAGGGCTTAGGCATCCAGTGTCTCGGGTTGGGGGTGGGTGGGGGAAGGGGGGGTGAGGAACCAGACACCCACTTTGTTGTCAGGGCCGATGTCCACATCTTCCACCTCACTGGAATGAGCTTTAAAATCCAAAATTTTCTTCATGTTGGGAAACTGATGAATCAGAGAGAACAGCATGAGCATTAGAATCCTTACATGTACAGGAAGATATAAAGTGCTTCGCAGGATTTATAGTAAAGCTTTGTGACTATGCTTTTGTGGGCAAATGGCAATCAATGTACATAGCAACATTCCAACAAACATCCACAAAGTAAATCACCAATTTTATCTGGGGGGTTATCAGGCAGTACAACATGAGAAACTGAGATTTTTTTGAGGACACCGTGGGATCTTTAACATCCACCAGAACAGGCACAGATGGGACCAGGGCTTTAACGGCTGATCTGAAGGTCAGGCCTTCAACACTCCCCTGGCACTAGTGTCAGCCAAGGCTAGAAGTTTAAAATCATAGAAGTGTGGCTTGGACTGACAATCTAATGTATAAATAATAATCTTTGCGTTTGATATAGCGCTTTTCTCATCTTCTAGATGTCTCAAAGCGCTTCACCGAATATACTGTTAAAGTGAACTAACTTTATATTTGTGGGCGAACTGCAACAACCAATTTCACACAGCAGCGTCCCACAAACAGTTGTGGATTGAGCGGCCAATTTTTTTAAAAAAAGGATTATTATCATCGTTTGATAAAGAGACTGTTACCAGCTGAGCTAAGCTGATATACTCTAACAAACTACATGTAGCCATCTCAAATTAGTGTTGCATCATTTCATAGCTATTTGAAGAACATGGTCGAAACAATCGTTGTTTTAGATACCTCCCAGACACGGATGTAGCCATCAGCTCCCCCTGTGACAAGCAAAGAGGCATCGTGGTTCAGTCTGACAGCTTTCTGAAGAGCTTCTGTACTGAAGTCCGTCTGTACAACACGCAATGACTCCACCACAATGGCCGGAGCTTCACGGCGCAAATCTCCACTGCCATCCCCTGCCGTCCTGTTGCCTGGCTTTCGTTTCCTCACCTCAGTCTTATTTGCTCCTGTAGACGAGACAGATGAGTACGTTTTCCTGAAGCTGCCAGAACATTTGTACTGTATAGTTGTGTTGAACCCAAGTCCCATCATAGGAGCAGCAATAACAGCTTACCCACAACGTCTTTCATGCCAGGTCATCCCAAGGCATTGTACAGTCAAATTTGGACCCAAGGAGGGGGTTGGGATCAGTTGGGGTGGAGGGCAGTGAGGGTAGGGGTAGGAGGAGGTTGGCCAAATGCACGGTTGAAGAGGAGGATCTTGAGACGTGCAAAGGGAGGAAGGTGAAGGGATGTTGGATGGAATTTCAATGGATAGGGGCAGAGAGGCTGAAGGTGAGGGATGCTGAGTAGAAGTAGCGGACAGTTGATATGGGGTAAGCAGATCACAGTGGTAGACAGCTGTGTGGAGGGCTTTGAAGGTGAGGATGCAGATTTTGAATTCTATCCTCTGGGAGATGGGGAACCAGGTGAGGGTGGTTGTGATAGGGTTAAGGAACCTGTTGCAGAGAGGATACGTTCTGGATGATCTGCAGCTTGTGGAGGTAAAAGTTGGGAAGGCTGACAAGGAGATAGCTGGTGTAGTCGAGCCTAGATGTGACAAATGGGTTGATGGGGGTTTTGGCAGCCTGCGTTGTGAAGCAATGGCGGCGTCGGGTGATGTTTTGGAGGTAGGGAAAGTTCATGGCATGGAAGTAGGATAGAAAGCATAGTTGAGGGTCAAACAAGACATCAAGGTTCCAGTCTGGCTCAGTGAGATGGAGTGTGTATCCATGGATGGTGCTGTTGCCATTGCCATGGAGGTGCTGATGGGAGCATCAGAAGGGCCTCCGTCTTATTTATGTTCAACTGGAGAACGTTAGCTCTCATCCCAGACTTGATGTCTGACAGACATTCTCTCAGGACAGCAGTGTCAAAGGTGAGGCAGAGAGATAGATTTGGGTACCATCCCATAACTCTTCAAGCCTCTCTACTTTTCCTATACAGGTATTCCTCGCTTTACAACAACAACAAAATTACACATGTAGCGCCTTTCACATCAGGAGAACGTCCCAAGGCACTGGACAGTTATTGCTTCAGACCCGAGCTGAGAACGGGGGGTGGGGGGGTGGGAAGGGGAATTAGGATGGGTCCATTTGAAGAGGAGAGTCCTGAGGCGAGACTTGAAGGAGGCCAGGGAGTGGGTGAGGTGGAGGGACTGGGAGATGGAGTTCCAGAGGTTGGGGGCAGTTTTACTTTAAGTGAAACAATGTTAAGCGAACACATTTTTCCCATGAGAATTAATGGAACTGGAGTTAGGTTCTCGCTATACAAGTGTAATTTTGTTGTTGTTTTGGACATTTTTCTTCAAAATTTAAAAAACACACATTATATTCACTCCCTGACTGCCTGCCCGGCTCACTCACTCAATCCCTGACTGCGTGCCTGGCTCACTCACTCAATCCCTGACTGCGTGCCTGGCTCACTCACTCAATCCCTGACTGCGTGCCTGGCTCACTCACTCAATCCCTGACTGCCTGTCCGGCTCACTCACTCAGTCTGACCTGGCCGGTCTGACTCGCTGCAAACCTGCCTCGCTCTCTCCCAGCCTGCACGTCACTCTCTTGATGGGCAGGTCCTAGCGCCGTCGTGCCCCCTTTCCACCTGCTGGCGAACAACGTAATAGCGAACGTTGTGACGTTAAATAGAAATATGTTCCCTATGTATGAGCAACGTAATAACAAAGCAACGTTGACCAAAGCAACATTAAGCGGGGTTTACCTGTACTAATACACTTCCCTCTTCCCACAATGAACTCTGTCTCTACCACCTTACTTGGTAGGGTTTAGCATGTCCTCCTGACGTGAAAGGCACTATATAAGTGCAATTTTGTTGTTGTTGTCCCAAAATCTCTGAAAAAAATCTTCTAAGTTCTCCTTTTGTTCTTCGAGAGACTGTGACTCAGTCTCACCTCAATTTGATGGTTGTGGGTTCAAGCTCCACACTGAGAACTCCTATGGTCTAGGAGTCTACATCTAGGCTCATACTTTATTATTATTATTATCTTATACCTATGTCCTCCAGTCACTCACTCCCCTACCAGTGAATCTAGGGAGAGATAATACCATCCAACTTACATTTATATAGCAGTTTTCCTGTCTGGAGGATATCTCAAAGAGCTTGATACTGTTAGTTGGCCACCTGAGCTTGTGGTAAGGGGTGGGGGAAGTGGGAGAGAGGAAGCTGAAGAGAGCCTGGGGCGGAGATGATAAAAACACAATCAGAGAGGCAAATCCTGAGATGCACTTTGAACATCAGGAGGAAGGAAGGCAGCATGGAACAAAGCTCTATAACATTGGGGCAAAATGGTTGAAAGCTTGCGCAACTAGGTATTTGCTGAGTGAAGGAGCAGCAGGGTCAGTGGGTTTATGTTGGTGGAGAGGGATTTAATGTGAGAATGGAGATCTTAAATTTGATTCACTGGGAATGGCTGGGAAGTCAAGAAACAATTAAAGTGATAGGGAGGGAGAGCACACAGGTTTCAGGGTCCGCAGCTTAGGGATTTAGAGCACAGAGAAAGCACATTGGGTCGGCTTGTTTAGGGAACAGCTGGGGAGTTGGCAATCAGGGCACTTGTCAACCTTGAACATGAGGGTCTCAGCAGCCATGGGTCGACCGATGAGGTGAGGGAAAGTCTGATGTAGGGCTTGGAGGTGGGGGAAATCAAACAAGATGCCAAGTACTGCACTGATTCGGTGCCGGCAATCAAAAGTGCAGTTAACATCTATACAATCGCATCCACAGCAGCTTGGCTTACCTTTCCCCTCAGTTTTCCCAGCTTTCTGCCCCTGTGTTTTGTGTTTTGGTTCTCGGAATCGGAGGATGTGGCACGTGGCATCCTGTCCAGACGCCAAAAAATCACCACTCGAAGCCATAGTCATAGTGGCTCGCGTCTCTGTGTCATGGGAATGAATCAGAGTGCCAGAGATCTGCCCTTCAATATGCTCCAACCTCACAAAATGCTGGTATAGAATAAATAAGTTGTTTGTTAAGCTGCATATGTGACACACTCAGACCCCAGTCACCTCCTCCCCCATTCACAAAATTCAGCTCATCCCAATCTCCATCTGCATTCTCACTCACACTAAACACCATAACCCGATTACCCCAGTCCTTACCAAACTCCCCTGGTTCCCTTCACAGAGAGGACCAACTTCAAGATCGTGTTCATATCCCTCCACTCCTCTGCACCCCCCTACCTCTCTGACCTCTCTCTTCACAACAGCACCCGTTGCCTCTGCTCTACTGGGGCTGGCCCCCTCCTTGTCCCCCAAATCCTCCGCTGCACCATCGGTGGCCGTGTTTTCAGTCAATGCGCCCTGAAACTCTGGAACCCCCTTTTCCTCACTCTCTTCGTCCCACCCCCTCCTTTCCCACCTCCAGTGGTGCCTGAATACCTTTCTCTTACAGTGCTTACGGTCACCTTCCCCCTCCCCCTGACTCGGCCTCTGCCATTGTGAAGCGCTTGGCGACAACACCCAGTATAGAGGATGCTATATAGATACAAGTTGTTGTTGTTCAGTCTCCACTCCCTGACACTCACACCAGGAAATCTACTTCTGGAATAGAATACGTACTTTCTCTCTGGAGGAACCCAGAGTGTCCATTGGGGCAGCTATTGGAGTCTTGACAGTTAAACCGCACAGCTTGTCATTGAGAGCGCAGTAGTGACTATTGCAACGCCCTCCTCGCCGGTCTCCCCTCCACACACAATCCACAAAATCCATCTTATCCAGAACTCTGCCGCCCGCATACTCACCCACTCTAAGCTTCGCTCCCCCATTACCCCAGTCCTTGCCAGACTTCACTGGCTCCCTATCCCAGAGAGGATCGACTTCAAGATCCTCACACTTGTTTTCAAATCTCTCCACTCCTCTGCAACCCCCTATCCTTCTGATCTCCTCTCCCCACAGCCCAACACCCGCTGCCTTCGTTCCTCTGGGTCTGGCCTCCTCCATGTCCCCTGAGTCCTCCGCTCCACCCTCGGCGGCCGTGCCTTTAGACACTACGCCCCGAGGCTCTGGAACTCCCTTCCTCACTCGCTTCGCCTCGACCCCTCTCTTCCCAGTTTCAGGTCACATTTGAAGACTTTTCTCTTCGACTGAGCTTTTGGTCACCTTCCTGCCCCTGGCTCGGTCCCGGGATCCGCTACTGAGAAGCTCTGAGACGCCGTCTGGTGTGGAGGGCGCTATATAAATCGAAGTTGTTGTTGACAGTGTGTGTAATGATAGTGTGTAGTGACTTTGTGCAGTGACTGTGTGTAGCGACTGTGTCTGTAGTGACAGTGTATAGTGACTGTCTGTAGTGACAGTGTGTAGTGACTGTGTGTACTGTAGTGACTCTCTGCAGTGACTGTGTATGAAGTGACTGTGTAGTGACTATGTGTGTAGTGATTGTGTTTGTAGTGACTGTGTATACCGACAATTCAAGATCCTAGTCCTCACATTGAAAGCCCTTCATGGCTTCGCCCCACCCAACAACCGCGACCTAACTCCACCCACCCGCCCTATCATTGGCAGGCAAGCCTTCAGCCACTCTGCCCCCAACCTCTGGAACTCCAACCCGCAGTCCCTCTAACTCGTCCCCTCCAAGTCCAGCCTCAAAACCCTCCTCTTCAATGGCCCCATTGGCCACTCCAAATCACCCCCTTCCCCCCCGCTGCTCCCCACCCCAACTCGGGTCTGAAACAATGACTGTCCAGCACCTTGTGACGTCCTCCTGATGTGAAAGGCGCTATACAAGTGTAATGTTGTTGTTGTGTGTAATGAGTGTTTGCAGTGTGTAGTGACTGTCTATAGTGACAGTGTGTATTGACAGTGTGAGTAGTGACTGTGCGTAATGACAGTGTGTACTGACAGTGTGTAGTGACTGTGTGAGTAGTGACTGTGTGAGTAGTGACAGTGTGTAGTGACTGTGTGTAGTGACTGTGTGAGTAGTGACTGTGTGAGTAGTGACAGTGTGTAGTGACTGTATGTAGTGACTGTGTGAGTAGTGACAGTGTGTAGTGACTGTGTGAGTAGTGACTGTGTGTAGTGACTGTGTGAGTAGTGACTGTGTGAGTAGTGACTGTGTGAGTAGTGACTGTGTGTAGTGACTGTGTGTAGTGACTGTGTGAGTAGTGACAGTGTGTGTAGTGACTGTGTGAGTAGTGACTGTGTGTGTAGTGACTGTGTGTGTAGTGACTGTGTGTGTAGTGACAGTGTGTAGTGACTGTGTGTGTAGTGACAGTGTGTAGTGACTGTGTGTAGTGACTGTGTGTGTAGTGACTGTGTGTGTAGTGACTGTGTGTAGTGACTGTGTGTATAGTGACTGTGTGTAGTGACTGTGTGTAGTGACTGTGTGTGTAGTGACTGTGTGTAGTGACTGTGTGTGTAGTGACTGTGTGTGTAGTGACTGTGTGTGTAGTGACTGTGTGTAGTGACTGTGTGTAGTGACTGTGTGTGTAGTGACTGTGTGTAGTGACTGTGTGAGTAGTGACTGTGTGTAGTGACTGTGTGTAGTGACTGTGTGTGTAGTGACTGTGTGAGTAGTGACTGTGTGTAGTGACTGTGTGTGTAGTGACTGTATGTAGTGACTGTATGTAGTGACTGTGTGAGTAGTGACTGTGTGTAGTGACTGTGTGAGTAGTGACTGTGTGTAGTGACTGTGTGAGTAGTGACTGTGTGAGTAGTGACTGTGTGAGTAGTGACTGTGTGTAGTGACTGTGTGAGTAGTGAGTGTGTAGTGACAGTGTGAGTAGTGACAGTGTGTAGTGACTGTGTGAGTAGTGACAGTGTGTAGTGACTGTGTGAGTAGTGACTGTGTGTAGTGACTGTGTGAGTAGTGACTGTGTGTAGTGACTGTGTGAGTAGTGACTGTGTGAGTAGTGACTATGTGTAGTGACAGTGTGTAGTGACTGTGTGAGTAGTGACTGTGTGAGTAGTGACTGTGTGAGTAGTGACTGTGTGTAGTGACTGTGTGTAGTGACTGTGTGTAGTGACTGTGTGTGTAGTGACTGTGTGAGTAGTGACTGTGTGTGTAGTGACTGTGTGTGTAGTGACTGTGTGTGTAGTGACAGTGTGTAGTGACTGTGTGTAGTGACTGTGTGTGTAGTGACTGTGTGTAGTGACTGTGTGTAGTGACTGTGTGTGTAGTGACTGTGTGTGTAGTGACTGTGTCTGTAGTGACTGTGTGTAGTGACTGTGTGTAGTGACTGTGTGTGTAGTGACTGTGTGAGTAGTGACTGTGTGTAGTGACTGTGTGTAGTGACTGTGTGTGTAGTGACTGTGTGAGTAGTGACTGTGTGTAGTGACTGTGTGTAGTGACAGTGTGTAGTGACTGTGTGTAGTGACTGTGTGTGTAGTGACTGTGTGAGTAGTGACTGTGTGTAGTGACTGTGTATAGTGACTGTGTGTGTAGTGACTGTGTGTGTAGTGACTGTGTGTAGTGACTGTGTGTAGTGACTGTGTGTAGTGACTGTGTGTGTAGTGACTGTGTGTAGTGACTGTGTGTGTAGTGACTGTGTGTGTAGTGACTGTGTGTGTAGTGACTGTGTGTAGTGACTATGTGTGTAGTGACTGTGTGTAGTGACTGTGTGAGTAGTGACAGTGTGTAGTGACTGTGTGTGTAGTGACTGTGTGAGTAGTGACAGTGTGTAGTGACTGTGTGTGTAGTGACTGTGTGAGTAGTGACAGTGAGTAGTGACTGTGTGTAGTGACTGTGTGAGTAGTGACAGTGTGTAGTGACTGTGTGTAGTGACTGTGTGTGTAGTGACTGTGTGTAGTGACTGTGTGAGTAGTGACAGTGTGTAGTGACTGTGTGTGTAGTGACAGTGTGTAGTGACTGTGTGTAGTGACTGTGTGTGTAGTGACTGTGTGAGTAGTGACTGTGTGTAGTGACTGTGTATAGTGACTGTGTGTGTAGTGACTGTGTGAGTAGTGACTGTGTGTAGTGACTGTGTGTAGTGACTGTGTGTGTAGTGACTGTGAGTAGTGACTGTGTGTAGTGACTGTGTGTGTAGTGACTGTGTGAGTAGTGACTGTGTGAGCAGTGACTGTGTGTGTAGTGACTGTGTGTGTAGTGACTGTGTGTAGTGACTGTGTGTGTAGTGACTGTGAGTAGTGACTGTGTGTAGTGACTGTGTGTAGTGACTGTGTGTGTAGTGACTGTGTGAGTAGTGACTGTGTGTAGTGACTGTGTGTAGTGACTGTGTGTAGTGACTGTGTGTAGTGACTGTGTGTGTAGTGACTTTGTGTAGTGACTGTGTGTGTAGTGACTGTGTGTGTAGTGACTGTGTGTAGTGACTGTGAGTAGTGACAGTGTGTAGTGACTGTGTGTGTAGTGACTCTGTGAGTAGTGACAGTGTGTAGTGACTGTGTGAGTAGTGACAGTGTGTAGTGACTGTGTGTGTAGTGACTGTGTGAGTAGTGACAGTGAGTAGTGACTGTGTGTAGTGACTGTGTGAGTAGTGACAGTGTGTAGTGACTGTGTGTGTAGTGACTGTGTGTAGTGACTGTGTGTGTAGTGACAGTGTGTAGTGACTGTGTGTAGTGACTGTGTGTAGTGACTGTGTGAGTAGTGACTGTGTGTAGTGACTGTGTATAGTGACTGTGTGTGTAGTGACTGTGTGAGTAATGACTGTGTGAGCAGTGACTGTGTGTGTAGTGACTGTGTGTAGTGACTGTGTGAGTAGTGACAGTGTGTAGTGACTGTGTGTAGTGACTGTGTGTGTAGTGACTGTGTGTAGTGACTGTGTGAGTAGTGACAGTGTGTAGTGACTGTGTGTGTAGTGACAGTGTGTAGTGACTGTGTGTAGTGACTGTGTGTGTAGTGACTGTGTGAGTAGTGACTGTGTGTAGTGACTGTGTATAGTGACTGTGTGTGTAGTGACTGTGTGAGTAGTGACTGTGTGTAGTGACTGTGTGTAGTGACTGTGTGTGTAGTGACTGTGAGTAGTGACTGTGTGTAGTGACTGTGTGTGTAGTGACTGTGTGAGTAGTGACTGTGTGAGCAGTGACTGTGTGTGTAGTGACTGTGTGTAGTGACTGTGTGTGTAGTGACTGTGAGTAGTGACTGTGTGTAGTGACTGTGTGTAGTGACTGTGTGTGTAGTGACTGTGTGAGTAGTGACTGTGTGTAGTGACTGTGTGTAGTGACTGTGTGTAGTGACTGTGTGTAGTGACTGTGTGTAGTGACTGTGTGTGTAGTGACTTTGTGTAGTGACTGTGTGTGTAGTGACTGTGTGTGTAGTGACTGTGTGTAGTGACTGTGAGTAGTGACAGTGTGTAGTGACTGTGTGTGTAGTGACTGTGTGTAGTGACTGTGTGAGTAGTGACAGTGTGTAGTGACTGTGTGAGTAGTGACAGTGTGTAGTGACTGTGTGTGTAGTGACTGTGTGAGTAGTGACAGTGAGTAGTGACTGTGTGTAGTGACTGTGTGAGTAGTGACAGTGTGTAGTGACTGTGTGTGTAGTGACTGTGTGTAGTGACTGTGTGTGTAGTGACAGTGTGTAGTGACTGTGTGTAGTGACTGTGTGTGTAGTGACTGTGTGAGTAGTGACTGTGTGTAGTGACTGTGTATAGTGACTGTGTGTGTAGTGACTGTGTGAGTAGTGACTGTGTGAGCAGTGACTGTGTGTGTAGTGACTGTGTGTAGTGACTGTGTGAGTAGTGACAGTGTGTAGTGACTGTGTGTAGTGACTGTGTGTGTAGTGACTGTGTGTAGTGACTGTGTGAGTAGTGACAGTGTGTAGTGACTGTGTGTGTAGTGACAGTGTGTAGTGACTGTGTGTAGTGACTGTGTGTGTAGTGACTGTGTGAGTAGTGACTGTGTGTAGTGACTGTGTATAGTGACTGTGTGTGTAGTGACTGTGTGAGTAGTGACTGTGTGTAGTGACTGTGTGTAGTGACTGTGTGTGTAGTGACTGTGAGTAGTGACTGTGTGTAGTGACTGTGTGTGTAGTGACTGTGTGAGTAGTGACTGTGTGAGCAGTGACTGTGTGTGTAGTGACAGTGTGTAGTGACTGTGTGTAGTGACTGTGTGTGTAGTGACTGTGTGTAGTGACTGTGTGTGTAGTGACTGTGAGTAGTGACTGTGTGTAGTGACTGTGTGTGTAGTGACTGTGTGAGTAGTGACTGTGTGTAGTGACTGTGTGTAGTGACTGTGTGTAGTGACTGTGTGTAGTGACTGTGTGTGTAGTGACTTTGTGTAGTGACTGTGTGTGTAGTGACTGTGTGTAGTGACTGTGAGTAGTGACAGTGTGTAGTGACTGTGTGTGTAGTGACTGTGTGTGTAGTGACTGTGTGTAGTGACTGTGTGAGTAGTGACAGTGTGTAGTGACTGTGTGAGTAGTGACAGTGTGTAGTGACTGTGTGTGTAGTGACTGTGTGAGTAGTGACAGTGAGTAGTGACTGTGTGTAGTGACTGTGTGAGTAGTGACAGTGTGTAGTGACTGTGTGTGTAGTGACTGTGTGTAGTGACTGTGTGTGTAGTGACAGTGTGTAGTGACTGTGTGTAGTGACTGTGTGTGTAGTGACTGTGTGAGTAGTGACTGTGTGTAGTGACTGTGTGTAGTGACTGTGTGTGTAGTGACTGTGTGAGTAGTGACTGTGTGAGCAGTGACTGTGTGTGTAGTGACTGTGTGTAGTGACTGTGTGTGTAGTGACTGTGTGAGTAGTGACTGTGTGTAGTGACTGTGTGTATAGTGACTGTGTGTAGTGACTGTGTGTGTAGTGACTGTGTGAGTAGTGACTGTGTGTGTAGTGACTGTGTGAGTAGTGACTGTGTGAGTAGTGACTGTGTGTAGTGACTGTGTGTAGTGACTGTGTGTAGTGACTGTGTGTAGTGACTGTGTGTAGTGACTGTGTGTAGTGACTGTGTGAGTAGTGACTGTGTGTAGTGACTGTGTGTAGTGACTGTGTGTGTAGTGACTGTGAGTAGTGACTGTGTGTAGTGACTGTGTGTGTAGTGACTGTGTGAGTAGTGACTGTGTGAGCAGTGACTGTGTGTGTAGTGACAGTGTGTAGTGACTGTGTGTAGTGACTGTGTGTGTAGTGACTGTGTGTAGTGACTGTGTGTGTAGTGACTGTGAGTAGTGACTGTGTGTAGTGACTGTGTGTAGTGACTGTGTGTGTAGTGACTGTGTGTAGTGACTGTGTGTAGTGACTGTGTGTAGTGACTGTGTGTGTAGTGACTTTGTGTAGTGACTGTGTGTGTAGTGACTGTGTGTAGTGACTGTGAGTAGTGACAGTGTGTAGTGACTGTGTGTGTAGTGACTGTGTGTGTAGTGACTGTGTGTAGTGACTGTGTGAGTAGTGACAGTGTGTAGTGACTGTGTGAGTAGTGACAGTGTGTAGTGACTGTGTGTGTAGTGACTGTGTGAGTAGTGACAGTGAGTAGTGACTGTGTGTAGTGACTGTGTGAGTAGTGACAGTGTGTAGTGACTGTGTGTGTAGTGACTGTGTGTAGTGACTGTGTGTGTAGTGACAGTGTGTAGTGACTGTGTGTAGTGACTGTGTGTGTAGTGACTGTGTGAGTAGTGACTGTGTGTAGTGACTGTGTGTAGTGACTGTGTGTGTAGTGACTGTGTGAGTAGTGACTGTGTGAGCAGTGACTGTGTGTGTAGTGACTGTGTGTAGTGACTGTGTGTGTAGTGACTGTGTGAGTAGTGACTGTGTGTAGTGACTGTGTGTATAGTGACTGTGTGTAGTGACTGTGTGTGTAGTGACTGTGTGAGTAGTGACTGTGTGTGTAGTGACTGTGTGAGTAGTGACTGTGTGAGTAGTGACTGTGTGTAGTGACTGTGTGTAGTGACTGTGTGTAGTGACTGTGTGTAGTGACTGTGTGTAGTGACTGTGTGTAGTGACTGTGTGTGTAGTGACTTTGTGTAGTGACTGTGTGTGTAGTGACTGTGTGTGTAGTGACTGTGTGTAGTGACTGTGAGTAGTGACAGTGTGTAGTGACTGTGTGTGTAGTGACTGTGTGTAGTGACTGTGTGAGTAGTGACAGTGTGTAGTGACTGTGTGAGTAGTGACAGTGTGTAGTGACTGTGTGTGTAGTGACTGTGTGAGTAGTGACAGTGAGTAGTGACTGTGTGTAGTGACTGTGTGAGTAGTGACAGTGTGTAGTGACTGTGTGTGTAGTGACTGTGTGTAGTGACTGTGTGTGTAGTGACAGTGTGTAGTGACTGTGTGTAGTGACTGTGTGTGTGGTGACTGTGTGAGTAGTGACTGTGTGTCGTGACTGTGTATAGTGACTGTGTGTGTAGTGACTGTGTGAGTAGTGACTGTGTGAGCAGTGACTGTGTGTGTAGTGACTGTGTGTAGTGACTGTGTGTGTAGTGACTGTGTGAGTAGTGACTGTGTGTAGTGACTGTGTGTATAGTGACTGTGTGTAGTGACTGTGTGTGTAGTGACTGTGTGAGTAGTGACTGTGTGTGTAGTGACTGTGTGAGTAGTGACAGTGTGTAGTGACTGTGTGAGTTACTCACCACCGCGTTCTTGACCCCTGTGCGGGAAGCTCCCCCGCCGCCCGCCATGACCGCCAGCCCCGCGCGGGGGACACGGACCGTGTAGAGCGGGAATGGGGCGCGGTACAGGTCGGGGTCCGGGCGGCGGCGCATGGCTCCCCAGGGCGGGGGGGGGGTCTGTGTGTCTGTGGCCCGGGTGGGGGGGGGGGGGGGGGGAGTCTCTGTCCCTGTGCGGGGGGGGGGGCTGTGTCCTGTGTGGGGGGGGGGGGGTCTTGTCCCTGTGCGGGGGGGGGGGCTGTGTCCTGTGTGGGGGGGGGGGGGGTCTCTGTCCCTGGGGGGGAGGGGGGGAAGGGGGGCAGTCTCCGTGTCTTGTGGGGGGGGGGGGGGGGGGACTGTACTGTGTCTGTGGCCTGGGTTGAGGTGCGCCTGCGCAGACCAAACAGTCCACGTCACCGGAAACGGCAGTTGAGGCACATGATTCCAGCCGCCATGATTAATGACAGCGACAGGGTGAGGGAGTCAGTGATTGGGGGAGGGGAGGAGAGAGGGGGGACCTGGGGGAGGGGAGAGAGAGGGGAGGGGGAGAGAGGGGGGACCTGGGGGAGGGGAGAGAGAGGGGAGGGGGAGAGAGGGGGGACCTGGGGGAGGGGAGAGAGAGGGGGGAGGGCGAGAGTTATGACAGGGGAGAGAGAGGAGGGGAGACTGGGTGCATGGCGGAACTTAGGGGAGGCGGGAGAGTGGGGGCAGGGGAGAGGGAGGGGAGAGAGTGGGGGAGGGGGAGAGGGAGGGGAGAGAGTGGGGGAGGGGGAGAGGGAGGGGAGAGAGTGGGGGAGGGGGAGAGGGAGGGGAGAGAGTGGGGGAGGGGGAGAGGGAGGGGAGAGAGTGGGGGAGGGGGAGAGGAGAGAGTGGGGGAGGGGGAGAGGGAGGTGGGGGAGGGGGAGAGGGAGGGGAGAGAGTGGGGGAGAGGGAGAGAGTTGGGGCAGGGGAGAAAGGGGGAGGTAGTGAGAGGCCCTGATGGTCATGGCATGGATATTGGGGGAGAAAGGACAGCTCAGGGTCAAACAAGACACCCAGGTTCCTGACTGGTTTGGTTAGTTGGCGAGTACATCCGCGGCACCTCAGTGTGAAGGAGCCAATCAGGAGAGCCTCGGTTTTGATGATGTTCAACTGTAGAAAGTTAGCTTTCATCCAGGACTTGACAGACACTCTCAGGACGCAAGTTATCTTGGAATCGAGGGTGGAGGCAGAAAGATAGAGTTGGGTGTCATCCACACTTATGGGAAAATTTACCCCATGTCTGTGGATTATGTCACCAAGTAATAATAATCTTTGCATTTGATATAGCGCTTTTCACGTCTTATCGACGTCTCAAAGCGCTTCACAGAATACACTGTAAAGTGATTTGACTATTTGTGAGTGAAAAAAGTATGTAAATATTGAAAATTAGATGACCAAGGACAGACCCCTGAGGAATGCTGCACAAGACGCTGAAAAAGAAGCCAGCCGTTAGGCAGGGGGAGAGGGAGGGAGCAGGGAGAGGGAAGGAGGGAGGAGGGTAACCAAGATATTGTATAAATGCAACAGCACCTCTGGATATAAAACCCAAGATCTCATTGCTCTTTCATAGCATTATCCATGTTACCACTTTTGTTGGACATTAGTTTACTGAGATTAGTTTGATCACACTTTTTTTTCACATATGTCATTCTCCAGTCCTCTGGCACAATTCCTTTCTCTGCAGAGTTCTTCTGCACTAATAAAGACAAAATTTTGGTATGTCTGTCTGTGTATCCGTGTATCAGTCAATCACGCAATAATCAATTGACATGATGTCTATCTCATCAGAAAGGTCTTGCACCTGGCAGTGTCAGTTGGACACAGAGAGAGACTGAGAAAGTCAGATGAGACCAAGAGGGACTGAGAATATAAGAACATAAGAATTAGGAGCAGGAGGAGGCCATTCAGCCCCTTGAGCCTGCCTTGCCATTTGATAAGATCATGGCTGATCTTCTGACCTAACTAATTACCTGCTCCATCCCCATATCGCCTAATCCCTCTATTTTAAAAAAAATCTATCAATCTCAGCCTTGAAAATGTTCAAGGACTGAGCATCTACAGCCTTCTGGGGTAATGAATTCCATAAATTCACTACCCTCTGAGTGAAGAAATGTTTCCTCAATTTTGTTTTAAAATGCTGACCCTTAATTTTAAGATTATGACTCCTGGTTATAGATTCTCCTACCAGGGGAAACAGTCCCTCAGTGTCTACTTTATCTAGCCCTTTAAAAATCTTATATGTTTCAACAAGATTCCCCCTAATTCTTCTGTACTCCAGGAATACAGCCCTAGTCTATTCAACCTATCCTCATAGGTATATACTGTGCAGTGTAACCATTTTGTGGGAGAGACAGACTGGGAGAGACAGAGATTGTGAGAACCTACATTAAAGGAATCCTCCCACAGTAATCCTCCCAGCTGAGTATAAATAACGATAAAATGTCTGTCAATCTACATTCCATGTTGGATCCTTTGGTTGCAAGTGAAGCCGCAATGGATACAGCTTGTAAACATCAATATTAGAGTGTGAGTTTTCTCAATCTCATTTTCCCTTGGTGCAGTCCACCTGGGTGGACACGTGCCTTGCTTTAAGCTTATGTCATTTTATTCAAAAAATATTTTCCTACTCCTGAGTTTACACCCATTCTGTTCCACATTTTCTTTATCAGTTTCCTAGGTTATTTTCCACACGTGTCTTATCCCTACTGTAACCATTTTTTATTGCTATCTCATTACTGTTGTTTCTCTGCAGTTCTATGTTCTCATAGTTCCTCTTTGCCTTCCTGATAATCTTTTCTACGTTTTCTTAGCTCTTTCCAAAGATTTTTGTTATCACTCTTAATTTCCTCTGAATTGTCTACTCATGTCTCCCCAGTGGTCTCTCTTGGTCTCTATCTTTCTTTCTCTTCCTCCCCATTTCCTGACATTGACACGTGACTTAGGGGATGCGCTGCTTCTGACCAGGAAATGCAGAGTTCAATTTCTATGTTTGAAGTTCCTGGGTAAGTAAGATAGTTTGGGGGACATTAACATGCTTAAGAATGTTCAACTAAGATTACCCTAACCATTAGGGCTGAGTGGGAGGAATCCCTGCTCACAGTGTCTGCCCTTCCATGTCCTGCTAATGAGAGCCAGGCTGGGCTGTGCTGTCACTAGCGGTGAGAGAGAGCCCTGGATATACTGCGGACCCACCTGGGTAAGGAACCAGACTAGAGACCAGTACTGAGAGTCAGCTCAATTGCAACATGTGATGTTATCTATGCGTCTTTGTGTGTGTCTCCAGGTGTTTCTTAAGACTCAACTCAGTGATGTGGTTGGCACAATGTGTTTACTCAAAGCGTTCCTCTTGCTGGTGATGCCGGCGTGTCTGATCTCCGTGCTTGGCCTGGCTCCGATGTCCCAGGAGATGGTTATTTTTATCAACCAGCTCAACACCACATGGAAGGTCAGTCTACACCACATATCACTCGGCTTCGTCACTGGGATTACAATTGGGCACCTTGGGTGGGCACCGATACTCTATCCACTGCTATTCTGACATTCTGTTTCTGGTCTCAGGCTGGACATAATTTCCATTCGGTGCCCCTGAGCTACATTAAGGGACTTTGTGGAACAATTATTAATGGCCCCCAGCCACCAAGGTGGTGAGTATAGGGTCGGGTTGGTGCACTCTCCATCTCCCTCTGATACACTACACTCTTTCTTACACACTAACATTCTCTGACACACACTCACTCTGCCACACAGGGGGAATTAAGGTCGGTGCAATCGGTACAACGCACCGACGGGCCCCTCATCTTGCAGCCCCCAGAGTAATGCAAAAAATCATCGAAATGGGAGGGTTTGAGTGTGCTGTGCTCTTGCCTTTTATTAAGTACCTATTTAGCGAAAACCAGAGCTTTCCCCAGCCCAGCTAAACCAGAGCTCTCCCCAGCCCAGCCCAGCTAAACCAGAGCTCTCCCCAGCCCAGCCCAGCTAAACCAGAGCTCTCCCCAGCCCAGCCCAGCTAAACCAGAGCTCTCCCCAGCCCAGCCCAGCTAAACCAGAGCTCTCCCCAGCCCAGCCCAGCTAAACCACCGCAGGAGGCATTGCACCTTCCGAAAATTAATTTTTGCATAAAATAAAATTGCGCATTGATTAAACTTACCGTCCGTGACGGGCCCCCTAGGAAAATTGACTGAGTAGTTTGAAGTCTTAAAAACACTTCTGCTCTTACACTTACTCTGACATATTGACTCAAACTGACACGTCTTTCTCATTCTGACGTGCGGTCACTCTGACACACTCAGATACTCTCACTGAGACTATCACAATCTTATCCCACTTTCTGACTGACGCATTCTCACTCTGCCACACACTCGCTGACACACTTTCTTACTTTCTCACTGACACACACTTACTCAATCTGACACACACTCTCTGACATACTGACACATTTTGACAATCTCTGACACTCTCTGACTCTCTCAGGTCTCTGCCTGGCAGAGGGATACGTTTACCTGATCAGTTTGATTGGCGTCAACAGATACTGTGTCCAACAACACGTCAAATACGTGACCAGGGATCGTGTGGCTCCTGCTGGGTATAACTCAATCTGTCAATTCCTCTACATTGTCAACTCTCCCACTACCCCTCTCTACCCCTAATCTCTACATACTCTCACTGTCTGGGTTACAAACACACTCTGGAAACACACTCTCTCTCCCTCTCTGGGTTACTAACACACTCTCTGGGTAAATTGAGACAACTTTCTCCAGTTGAATGTCTGCAGACTGAGGCCCTCTTGATTGGCTCATGCCAGCCCCTCCACACCTCAGGAGCTGACACCATCAGCATCCAAGGCTGCCCTCTCTACCTCTCTTAACACAGGAACCTGGGCATTTTATTCAACCCTGAACTGTCCTTCCTCCCCCACATCCGCACCATGACCAGTACTTCCACCACCTTCGCCAGACTCCGCCACTGCCTCACCCGAAACTGCCAAAACCCTTGTCCACGCATTCATCATATCAAGGCTCGACTATAGAAACTCCTTCCTCCTTGGCCTTCCTGGTTCTTCCCTTCACAAGCTGCAGATCATCCAGAACTCCTGCCTTCACCCGGCTCCATTGGCTCCCCATCTGCTAGAGCAGTGATTCCCAATCTTGGGTCCCGACCCAAATTGGGGTCAAGTGGGTCCTCAGTAAGGTCGCGAAGGATCAGAAAAACTTTTTCATTAAATGCTGAAAAGTGCCTGAGGTGACACCGCCGACCAATTTGTATGAAAGCGTACTAGTGAATTGCGCAGAGTCCACAAAAGATACGGAGATATCGTCTTGGCTGAGCTTCACTTCAGTCGCTAAAGTTCGGGAGGTCATGTTGGCCAATTTAGGGTTGCAGCAAAAAAAAGGTTGGGAACCACTGCCCTAGCGAATTAAATTCAAAATCCTTGTCCTCACTTTCAAGCCCAGACAATGTGTTGGTAACCCAGAGTTTGTTAGTAACCCAGAGAGCATCAGTTAGTAACCCAGAATGTGCATCAGTAACACAGAGAGAGTGTGTTTGTAACCAAGAGTGTGTAACATCCAGTCAAGCATGGATGTTATAAATGAATATATGAGAGTTTTGGTGGCTGGCGAAAGGAGGACGAGGAGGTAGCGTTCGTAGATGAATAGAATGTCATTTGCCAATTTGACTGGAGCTGTTTCTATACTGTGGGAGGCACGGAAACCAGATTGGAGGGGATTGTGAAGGGAGTGGTGAGAGAGGAAGGATCAAAGTTGGTAAGGAATGAAAGCTGGTAAGCCTCCCTTTCCTCCCTAGAGCCTTGGAGAGGAAAGGGAGGCTGGAGATGGGGCAATAATTTAAGAGCAGAAATGGGTCCAACGAGGATTTTTTTGAAAATGATGGAAGTGATGACAGCTGTTTTTAAAGGGGTGAGTAGCAGTGGACAGGAAGAGGTTGTTGATGTTTGTGAGTAGAGGGGCAAGGATGTGAAGCTGGGAGGTAAGGGGATGGTAGCGAGGCCCCAGAGGAAGCAGGTGGTAGGTTTCATGCGGGTTTCACGTGTGTACTAATACACATTCTCTCTCTCTCAGGCTTTTGCTGCAGTCGAAGCGATATCTGACCGGATCTGTATTCATTCCAAGGGGAAAGTGAATGCTGAGATTTCTGCTGAGGATTTGCTTTCCTGCTGTGTCCCCAATTGCAGTGACGGGTCAGTGTTTATGCAGCCAGTGTACAAACATGCTCACAGTCAATGTGCACACACATGTACAATGATTATATACACACACATGCACATGCACACACACACACACACACACACACACACAGAGGGTCAGTGTTCATGCATAGTCATTGACACAACAAAACAACAAAATTATATTTGTATAACACCTGAAGTCGAAGGCGCGATCGAAGAGGAAAGTCTTGAGACCGGCCTTGAAGGAGGAAAGGGAGGAGGGAGGCTGAGGGGCTGCGGGATGGAGTTTCACAGTGTGGAAACAGAGAGGCTGAAAGCCCGGCCACCGATGGTTGGGCAGTTAGGGCGGTGGATGCGGAGCAGGCCTGAGTCTGCTGAACGGAGGGTGTGGGCACAGGCTGATAGGGAGACAGTAGGTCAGAGAGATAGGTGGGGGCAAGGCCAAGAATGGACTTGAAATAGGGAACGGCGATGTATCGGTTTTTCGATTAAACCCGATATGATTTTCAGATCGGTATGCCGATATGGTGATTCTAAAAAAAACCGTTATATCGAGAGATTCGATTTAAAAAATATACATCGTTATATTTTTAATATCGTTCCTGGCAATATATCAATATTGTTGGTATTATCAGTGTAATGCAATCTTTTCCAGCTTACCTTGTCGCCGGCATTGCAACCTCCTAGACCTAGAGCATGGAATGCGCGTACATTCGGTGCGCGCGCACAATTAACGGGCGCGCACATCCGATGCGCGCGCACACTTTACTGTGTATACTCGACGTGAGTCGTGGCATCTTAACAAAGTCGCATCGCTGAAAATTGTAGTTTGAAAATTTACCTTTCTCATCATGGGGAAAAGAAGCCCCGTATGGGACTACTTTGAAAACAATGCAGTCAGTAATGGTGTGTATAGATGTACAGTTTGCAAGGTCTTGGTTAAGACATCTGATTCGAGCACGAGCAACCTGCGACATCACATTAAGCAGCACCACCCCGCCCAGCACGCTGCCCTCAGAGCGAAATCATTGTCGACAACAGCAGGAAGTCGAACCAGCGCTTCGGAGAAAGCGACAGGTAGTGGGGCCAGTGCACCTCAAACAATTCCTGCTTTATTTAAGAGGAGAACATTGTACCAGAGAGGGGACAAAAAGTGGCAAAGTATCACGAATGCTGTCACTTTTTGCATAGCAAAGGAGAGCTTGCCAATGGCGAAGGACATTGATTCAGACTTCAGACTACATAAAAATAAGTGGCATTTTGTGGCTGTAAGTGTTATTTTTGTGTGTGAGAGAGTTAGAAGCCAGATTATCACTGCTTCTATGTGTGTGTCTAGTCAGACACACACAGCAGTGATAATCTGGCTTCTAACTCTAACAGTCAGACTGTCTGTCTCTCTCTTTTCTATTGTAATAGATCTCATTTACACGTGGACATTACATGCTAGTTTCAAGCAAGAAATGGAGGAGAATAAATCTCTAGATTTTGTTTTTGGTGTGTGTGTGTTCTATTTTGTGTTTAGAGATGGAGGGAGAGAAGGAGCGAGGGGAAAGGAGTGAGAGAAGGAGAGAGGAAGAGAGGAGAGGGAGGGAGGGAGAGAAGGAAAGGAGGGAGAGAAGGAGCGAGGGGAAAGGAGGGAGAGAAGGAGCGAGGGGAAAGGAGGGAGAGAAGGAGAGAGGAAGAGAGGAGAGGGAGGGAGGGAGAGAAGGAAAGGAGGGAGAGAAGGAGCGAGGGGAAAGGAGGGAGAGAAGGAGCGAGGGGAAAGGAGGGAGAGAAGGAGAGAGGGGAGGGAGGGAGAGAAGGAGAGAGGGGAGGGAGGGAGGGAGAGAAGGAGAGAGGGGAGGGAGAGAAGGAGAGAGGGGAGGGAGGGAGGGAGGGAGGGAGAGAAGGAGAGGGGGAAAGGAGGGAGAGGAGACAGGGAGGAGGGAGAGGAGAGAGGGAGAGTGGAGGGGGAGGGAGAGAAGGAGAGGGGAAACGAGGGAGAGAAGGAGAGAGGAGAGGAGGGAGAGAAGGAGAGGGGGAGGTAGGGAGCAAACAACATCGTATAATTCAAGACCTTGACACCAACATTACAAACTTTCTGGACCTAGAGCACGCATTTCGAAATGTGCGTGCAACGCGACTCCGCGCGCATCGTCAATGCGCGCGCACCGCGACTGAGCGCGCACCATAAATGCGCGCGCGCCATCAATGCACGCACACGTCAAATGCACGCGCATGCGCAGTATAAAAACTCGATAGATCGGTTTAAGCAGGTATGAGCAAACCAATATATCCATATCCGGAAAAATCCCATATCGACGTTCCCTAACTTGAAAGTGAGGACAAGGATCTTGAAATCGATCCTCTGGGTGACGGGGAGCCAGTGGAGACGGGCGAGGGTGGGAGTAATGTGGTCATGAAGCCTGGTACGGGAGAGTACCTCAAGCTGCAGAATTCTGAATGATCTGGACAGGTTGATAGTGTCTGTGATTAGAGATGGTAGAAGGTGGAGCTGGGTGGTAAGGAGAGGGGTAGGGATGGGATCTGGGGAGCAGGTGGTGAGCCTCATTGAGGAGTTTGAGGAGTTGGTCTCAATGACGGAGGATGGGGAGATGGGGGGTAGGAGACGGGGGGGGGGGGGGGGTGGGAAGGGGGTGAAAGTTGGGGGGACAGTGACCGCAGATTCCCTCAATTTTGGTCATGAGGAAATCCAGCATCTCCTCACAGCGGGAGTGTTCGAGGAGAGGATCTGCGTGGTGAGGCGGGGTGGATAGAGGAGATGGTTGGTGGTGGAGAAGAGAAGCCAGGTGTTGAATGTGGTGGAGAGGGTGATGTTGAGCAGGGTGAGTGCGGAGGATGGGTTAGTGCAGGAGGTGGGCCAGAAGGAGACGAGTTCGGAGGACTCCAAGGCGGCGGAGAGAGTTTGTGGGGGATCTTCTTCCATGGGTGGTAGAAGATGATGGTAGGTTTGGGGGTAGAGGGGAGAGGGTTAGAGGAGTTGAAAGAAAGGAAGTGGTGGTCGGAGATGGCCTTGTCAGAGATGGTGACATCTGAGACGCTGAGGCCTCGGGTGATCACCAGGTCAAGCGGGTGGACGTGAACGTGGTGGCAGAGTGGATGTGGAGGGAGAGGTTGAGAGAGGAGAGGAGGGAGGAGAATTCTGAGGAGGTGGAGCAGGAGGGGGTGAAGTGGAGGTTAAAGTCGCCGAGGATGATGAGGCGATCGGAGGAGGCACAGAGGGCGGCAAGGAGAGTGGAGAAGTCAGAGATGAAGGTTGGGGAGGGTTTGGGGGGACGGTAAACAAGAGTCAGTGGTAAACAAGGTAAACAAGGAGTCAGTGTTTAGAACCCAAGCTGGGGTCGACATCGAGAAGAGTGGAGGGACCACCCATCCCCAAACTCAATATTTCCCCACCCCACCCACCAATCTCAACACTTCCCATGTCAATACTCCCCACCTCAACACTACCCATCCCAACTGTCCCCAACCCAACATTTCCACCATCTTATGTGGAGTCCTGTGGCTCAATAGTTAGAGCACCTGTCTTGCAAGCTGTGGAGACCAAGCTGGGGAGACCTATTGTTCGAATCCAGGCAGGTCAGGGCGAAACCTTGGGCAAGTTTCCTTACTACACATGCCTAATAATAATCCGTCCAAAAAACCCACAATAATAAAGTTGGTCATTTCAATCCTCGACTTTGTGGGACGCTGCTGTGTGCAACTGGCTGCCGCGATTCAACCACAAATATACAGTCAATTCACTTTACAGTATATTCTGTGAAGCGCTTTGGGACGTCGATAAGATGTGAAAAGCGCTGTATCAAATGCAAGGATTATTATTATTATTACTATTACTGTTACTATTATTATTATTACTATTATTATTATAGAACACTTGCCTTACAAGCAAGAGACCTGGGTTCGATTCCAGACAGGGCGAAGCCTTGGGCAAGTTTCCTTACTCCACATACCTGATAATAATCCCTCAAAAATCAATGATAAATTAGTCATTTCAATCCACAAGTGTTTGTGGGACACTGCTGTGCTCAATTGGCTGCCGCGTTTCGCCCACACATATGCAATCAATTCTCTTCACAGTATATTCTGTAGTTAAAAAGCATTATATCAAGTGCAAGCATTATTATTATTATCCACACTCCCCATCCCAAAACTCCCCATCCCCAAACTCCCCATCCCAACATTCCCCATCCCAACACTCCCCATCCCAACACTCCCTGATCCCCAAACTCCCTATTCCAAAACTCACCATCCCAACACTGCCCATTCCAACACTCCCTGTCCCAACATTCGCTGTCCCAATAACCCCCATTCCAACATTCCTCACCCCAACAGTCCCCATCCCACCACTCCCCATCCAATCCTATCTCAACATTCCCACAACCACAGCAGTCCCCATCCTAACACTCCCCATCCCAACACTCCACATCACAACCGTCCACATCTCAACACTCACCTCAATTTTCCCACCCCAACACTCCATTTCCAAACTCTTCCTATCAAGACTCCCATCAACATTCTCACCAACGCTCCTCATCCAAACAATACCCCATCCCAAGATGCCCCATCCCAACTCTCCCCATCCCCGCACTAGCCATTCCAACACCCCCATCCCAAAATGCCACATCCCAACATTCCCCTTCCCAACACGCCCTCCCATCCCAACACTTGCCATCTCAACAATTCCCATCCCTTCACACAACCCATCCAACACTCCCCACCCCAACACTCCCCATTCCCAACAGTCCCCATTCCCATTCTCTCCATCTCAACACTCCACTCCTATCCAAACACTCCCCACCATCTCAGCCATTGCCCCCATCCCAGCACTCCCCACCTCAACACAACCCCCATCACAATACCTCGCACCATTCCAACAATCCTCACCCCAACACTACCCACTTCCTCACAATCTCCATTCCAACACTCCCCATCTCAAAACTCCCCGCCATCCCAGGCATCTCCCACATCCCAACACACACCATCCCAACACACCCCAGCCCAACACAACCCACATTCCCACAATCCCAATCCCCATTCCAATACTCCCCATCTCAACACTTACCCATCCCAAAACTCCGCACCATCTCAACACTTACCCATCCCAATACTCCCCATCCCAACACTCCCCCTCCACTCAACTCAAAAATCCACCTCATCCCAATAATTCCCAGGTCAACACTCCCCATCTCAATATTTTCCCCATCACAGCACTCCACCCCATTCCCAACACACACCACCCCAAGTATCCACATCTCCACAATCGCCATTCCAACAGTCTCCATCCCAACACTCTCACACTCCCCCATCTCAACACTCAGCCCCTATCCCAACATTCCCCACCTTAACACTATTCACACAATCCCCATTCCAGCACTAATCCATCCCAACATTCCCTGTCCCAACATTCCCCATTTTGATACTCTCTGTCACAACACTCCCTCTCCAACACTCCCTTCCTCAAAAACAACAACATTACACTTGTAATGTGTAGGCGCTGGACAGTCATTGTTTCAGACCCGAGCTGGGGTCAGTGACGGGGAGGGTGGAGAGAAAAGTATTTTCTCTATAAAAGCAGACACAAAGTATTTATTTAGGGACTCTGCCAATTTCCTTATCCTCCATTATAATTCCTCCTGCCTCAGCTTGTAATGGACCAACATTTACTTTCACTAGCCTATTCCTCTTAATATATTATAAAAACTCTTACAATTTGATTTAATGTTCGTAGCTAACTTGCCCTCATTCGCTCACTCTTAATGAGCTTTTTAGTTTTTCTTTGCTGGTCACTAAAACACTCCCAGTCCTCAGGTCTGCTGCTCTTTTTGGCAGTTTTATAGGTCTTTTCTTTTAATTTTATATTTTCTCTAACTGTTCTAGTTAGCCGTGGATGAATTGCTTGCCCTGTGGTACTCTTATTCCTCAAGGGAATATGTGACCTCTGAGAATTATGCACTACATCTTTAAATGTTTGCCATTGTTGGTCTACTGTTAAACCCATTAGTCTAATTCCCCAAACTATTTTAGTTAATTCTTCCCTCATACCTGCAAAGTTAGCTTTATTTAAATTTAAGATCCTTGCTTCGGATTTAACTACATCACTCTCAAACTTAATACTAAATTTTATCATATTATGAGCAGTCTGCCCTAGAGGAGCATAGATCATAGAGTATCTGAACAGAAATAAAATGATAATTGATAGCCAATATAACAACAACAAAATTACATTTATAGAGCCTCTTTCACGTCTGGAGGACATCGCAAGGCGCTGAAATATAGGTTCATGAAGGAGATATCCAGCCAAATTAAAATACTGGTTTTCTTTGAAGGTGTTACAAAGGAGCTTGATAAGGGTAGGGCTGTGGATGTTGTAAATCTGGATTTTAATAAGTACTTTGATGCAGTTCTTCATGAACGTCTAGTAATGAAAATAAAGAAAGTGGGACGCAGAGGAAGAATATTAGAATGGATAAATAGTTGCTGATGGATAGAACCCAGAGGGTGGTTCTGCAGGGAATATAATTAGGGCTGGGCCAATATTACCAGTGGCGTTGCACAGGGGTGTATTTTGTGACCCCTTTTATTTAACATCGTTATAAACAACCTGGAGCTAGGAGCCACAAGCCCAGTGGCTACATTTGCAGATGACACATAGCTAATGATGGTGCTTTCTGTTCGACCGCGCTTTCGGTCACCTTCTTCCTCTCTCCCTGGTTCGGCCCTGGGATCCATATTGGGAAGCGCTGCGGGACGGTGTCCGGCGTGGAGGGTACTTTATGAATCCAAGTTGTTGTTGTAGTTGTTATGCTGGACTGCAAAACTGAACAGGAGGACTTGAACATTCTTGGGAATTGGGCAAATCGATGGAGGATGAAATTCAATGTAGAGAATTGTAAAGTGCTTCACAGAGGGATAAGAACCCAGGAAGGGACTATTGTTTAAATGGTAAGAAAATAATCTGTACGGAAAATGAAAAAATTCTGGAGATGGTGATTGATAATGAATTGAAGCTATCCCAACAATGCAAACCAGATGCTGGACTGTATTAAAAGGGCAATTTTGAGCCAATACAGTGAGTTACTCCTGCCACTTTATAAATCACCGTCCAATTGCACTTGGAGGGACTGAACTATGAGGAGCAATTAGGTAAACTGGGCATATTCACACTGGAAAAGAGAAGGTTCAGGGTCGATATCATTACGGTCTTTAAGATCCTGAAGGAAATAGATAATGTAGATCATGATAAACTGTTTTATCATGTATTGGACACAACCAGCAACTGCCGGTGGTGGGTGGGGGGTAAACCTAGAACAAATTTGTGGAAACACTAGTTTAGTGAGCGAGTAGTAAACTTATGGAACAGGCTGCATAGGGAGAGAGACACTCTCCATCAACAACAACAAGTTGCATTTGTATGCTGCCTTTCACATCGGGAGGATGTCCCAAGGCACTCAAACGCATATGGTTCAGTGTCCACAGTTTGGGTTATGTCCTATGTAAATAAACACAGTCTGGATCTGCCCGCTGCACTATACAAACACTAAATAGCAGTACTGTACTATGTACATGCTCTCTCAGTGACACTTTTTCTCCAATACATATTCTGATTGATATTCTCTGTTTGCATGTGTTCCTGTTAACAGGTGCAATGGAGGGTTTGCTTCCATAGCCTGGGAATACTGGATAAAGCATGGATTAGTGACTGGAGGAGAATATGGCTCTAACATTGGTCAGTACATGAGTGGGCCAGCGCCATGTGCCTTTGCCCTTTCATCTCCCCTCAGACTAGGGGACACCCTCTGTGTGTTTTCCAGCTCATCTTTGCGCTTCTCTTTCTCTCTCTCCCCTTAGGCTGCCTTCCATACTCCATTGCTCCCTGTGAACACCATGTGAATGGTTCAAGGCCAAAGTGCCTCGGAGAGGGTTTCGTGCCTCGTTGCCAAAAACGCTGTACGACCGGCTACACACATTCCTACTGTAAGGACAAGTATTATGGTAAGTCAACACAACTCCTCACCCGAGAGGATTTATCAGTCACTGGGAGTCTTATGGTGATGGATTTCTGTCTGCACTGGTCAGATACCCAGCTGACCAAAAAAAGTCTCTGTCTTCTACAGGAGCCACTTTATACAGCGTCTCTGCCAATGAAACTAAGATACGGTTGGAGATTTACAGAAATGGTCCAGTGGACGCTAGCCTATCCATGTACACTGACATACTACTGTACAAGTCAGGTAACAGGAACACATGAGAACACGGGGGTTTTATATTTAGAGTTTTGCTTTCTCAGTGATTTCCAGTGCTGACCTCCACAGGGATTTACCATCATGTGACTGGAGAGTTAATGGGCGGCCACTCTGTCAAAATGCTGGGCTGGGGAGTGGAAGATGGAACTCCATACTGGCTCCTCGCAAACTCCTGGAACACAGACTGGGGAGACAATGGTGAGGAATGCCGGCTCTCCTCTCAACTTAAAAATCCTCACTTTAGTGTGTAAATCCCTCCATTGCTTGGCACCCCCCTATCATCCTAACCTCCTCTCTACTCACAGCAGCACCCATTGCCTCCATTCTACTGGGTATGGCGCCTTCCTTGCCCTTCGCTCCACCATTGGAGGCCATGCCTTCAGCCGCTACACCCTGAAACTTTGTAACTCCCTCAACCCCTTCACCTCATGCAAGAGATGTGTATTCATCCGATTTGTAAATGCAAAGACTGCATTTACAAATGCAGATCTAGAGCGGGAACCACATGCCATTGCTAACAGTAAAAGGATATTCGGATTGGAACACGAAGAGCACTTGAGATAATAATTACATTTCTGCACTCTGATTGATGCAGTTATTTCTATTTGCCGAACTAAATCAAAGTTGAATTATCTTATAGAGAGTGAAATCAGAGACTCCAAGCCTGAAAAGGATATTAATATTGCTATTGTATATTAAGGGTGCATTGTAAAAGCTCAATATTGATCTCAAATGCCACGTTCTACTATCTACTATCCTACTCTCTGTGGATTCCTGTAGCTTAGTGGTTAAAGCACTTGCCATGCAAGCGAGAAATCTGGGTTTGATTCCCGGCAGGGCGAAAGCTTGGACAAGTTTCCGTATCGACATACCTGATAATATTCCCTCAAGAAAAGAAATAATAAATCGGTCACTTCAATCCATGACTGTTTGTGGGACACTGCTGTGCGCAATTGGCTACCGTGTTTCACCCACAATTCACTTTACAGTATATTCTATAACCGCTTTGAGATGTCTAGTAGGTTTGCAAAGCCCTGTATCAAATCATTTGCAACAATTATCACATTATCACACTTTCAGTTTTTCTGCTCCGACCCTATGGAATTCCATCCCCCAATCCCTCCGTCTCGTTTCTTCCCTTTCCTCTTTCAAGGCCGGTTTGAAGACTTTCCTCTTCGACCGTGCCTTTTGTTCCACCCCGAATTTTTCGACCTCCCCTACTTGTTTCACCCCTTCCCGTACACTCCCCTCCCAGCTCGGGTCACACACCTCCTGTGCAGCGCCTTGGGACGTCCTCCCGACGTGAAAGGCGCTTTATAAGTGTAATTTGTTGTTGTTGTTGTTGTTTATTCTTATCTTCAAGTCACGCCTACAGTCACCGTTCCTGTTCCCCTTGTTCAGCCTTGGGCTCCAGCATTGATAAGTGCTCTGAGATGCTGCCCTTACATAGAGGATGCTAAACAAATGCAAGCTGCTGTTGTTACCTGTGGACTGTGCAGTTTCCCTGATTTGGACTGTGGGTATTTGTGCTGCATATCTGGCTGGACCTCACTTCGTCTTACCGCTCCACTCTAGCCTCCGCCAAATCATCCTTCTACTCCAGGATAATCCTGGAGGCAAAAGACAATCCCCAGCTTCTCTTCTCCACCACCAACCAGCTACTCCGTCCCCTCCACCTCACCTTACCTTCTTCCAACTCCTGCTGTGAGGAGACGCTGGATTTTCTTGAGTTCAAAATTGAGGGAATCCGCTCTGTGGTCACCGTCCCTCCAACTTCAATCCCAGCCCCACCTCCTCCCCACACCCCACCCCCCACCCATCCCTCCTTCCACACCTTCGACTTTGTCTCCCCATCCTCCATCATAAAAATCATCTCCTCCATGAAGCCCAACACCTGTTTCCCTTGACCCCATCCCCTCTCCTTACCACCCAGCTCCACCTTCTAGCCCCATGAGTGGCTGACCTGTCCCTTTCATCTAGCACCGTTCCCACTCCCCTCAAAACTGCCATTATCACCCCCATCCTAAACAAACCTTCCCATCTCCAATCTCCTTTTCCTGTCCAAGGTCCTCGAAAGAGTGGTTGCCTCCCAGCTCTGCTCTTTCCTCTCAACGCACTCATTTTTTGAACTCCCCCAATCAGGTTTCCGTGCTGCCCACAGCACGGAAACTGCTCTGGTGAAAGTCACAAACGACATCCTGACCATCTCCCCATCTGCGATCAGGGCTCCCTCTGCCTCCTCGTCCTTCATGATCTATCTGCTGCCTTTGATACCGTAGACCACACAATCCTCCTCCACTGCCTCTCTTCCCTCCTCAACCTTCAAGGCACTTTCCTTGATTGGTTCCAGTCATACCTCTCACACCACCTTCACTTTGTCTCCTCCAACGGCTTTCCCTCCAGCCCTCGCACAGTCACATGCGGCGTTCCCCAGGGCTTTGTCTTTGGCCCCCTGCTCTTCACCCGCTTCATGCTCGATGACATCATCCGCAGACATTTCCACATGTATGCAGATTACACCTAATTCTACCTTTCCGCTTCCACCCTCAATTCCAGGACTACTGGTGTTCTGACTGCATGTCTGTCTGACATTGAGTCCTGGATGAGGGACAACTTCCTCCAACTAAACATCAACAATCCTCTTGATTGGCTCGCGTCAGCGCCTCTGCACCTCAGGCGCTGGCAACATCAGCATTCAAGGCTGTACTCTCTACCTCTCTAAGTCACTCAGGAATCTGGGTGAACTATCCTTCCTCCTCCAAATCTATGCCATGACCGGTACAGCCTTCCACCACTGCTGAAGCATTCATCCAGGCTTTCATCACATCTAGGCTAGACTACGGGAATGCTCTCCTTGTTGGCCTTCCCAGCTCCTCCCTTCACAAGCTGCAGATTATTCAGAACTCATGCACTCTCCTTCACTAGGGCTCCGCAACTACATCACTCCCACCCTCGCCCGTCTCTACTGGCACCCCATCTCCAAGAGACGAATTGAAGATCCTTGTCCTCACTTTCAAGGTCATTCACAGTCTATCTCTTTGACTTGCTGTCTCCCTATCAGCCTGCCCATCCCCTCCATTCAGCGGGCTCTGGCCTGCTCCATGTCCCCTGCCCAAACCGCCTTACCATTGGTGGCCGGGCTTTCAGCCTCTCTGCCCCCACAATGTGGAACTCCATTCTGCAATCCCTTCACCTCGCCCCCTCCCTTTCCTCGTTGAAGGCCGGTCTCAAGACCTTCCTCTTCGACCGTGCCTTCTGCTCCCTCCTAACTCTCCCCCCTCTCCTATTCTCCTTCCCCCTACCCCGACCCCCCACCCCCCCCACACACCAGCTTGGGTCCCGACCTAACTATTCAGCGCCTTGGGACATCCTCCCGACGTGAAAGGCCCTATAAATATAATTTTGCTGTTGTTGTTGCTCTCTCTGGCTATGTATGTTGTGATGGGGGGGGGGGGGGGGGGGGGGGGTGAGGGGTAGAGGGGAGATGCTACTGGTAGTGCAGTGACAGTAGCTATTTTTTTCAGGTTTTTTCAAAATCCTCCGTGGCAGCAACGAATGTGGCATCGAGAGTGAAATTATAGCTGGTCTGCCCCGCCTTCCCCCCCAAGCAAGCGAGCAACCATGAGACCTGCACCTCCAAACCATCCCACCCCCTACACCTCCACACCACCCCACCCCCTACACCTCCACACCATCCCACCCCCTACACCTCCACACCACCCCCTACTCCCCCTGCGCCTCCACCCCACCCCCTACACCTCCACACCATCCCCTACACCTACACCCCATCCCCTACACCTCAACATTGATTGATTTGGATAGCTCTCAGCCAAATGGCCTCCTTCCATGGTGTATAATTCTGATTCTATGATATTGTACAAACCAACCTACTTAACTAATTGATGTAACCATCATGGTTTGATCGGCACAAACTGGTGGATACTGCCTATAATGATTTTTATTGATAGTCAGCAATTCCTTGTCGTGGGGAGGGAACACCCTTTGTTAGAAATTGTTTTCCACACCGTTGTAAATTTAGAGAGAAACGAGACAAAAGAAATGATAGCAGGCAGTCAAACAATAATATTAGTAGTTGGAAGCAGACGTCTCTGAAACAAGGATCTCTCTTTGTGAGGACCCTGATAGGGAAGAAGCCAGGCCCCTTTTACATATATACAGTATATGATCTACATATAAAGTCAGACCACATGAAATGTGGGGACCACAATATGGCTGACCTCATGATCAGGAGGGCAAAGGACAGATAGCCATTGAGACTGTATAAAGAAGGAACATTGTTTTGAAGGCACAGGCTGAGCAGCAGTCACTGATCAGCCATCTCCCCAATTGGATCGGGAATTGATCTTCGGATCAGGTAATGTTGATTTCATTGTTTGTTGCTGCTTTAATGTAGATTGACAATATATGTGGTAAAACATTAACTTTTGAATTGCTTGTTAATAAAAGATTTGCTTGGTCACAGTGTGTGTATCGAGTCTTTTTCTGACACCCATTCAAAAACCTTTGACTTGCTAATTCTGGTTTCTGGCTGCTCACTCCCTGGTTTGCTTGGCTCTCAAGCTTAGCTGCCAGTCAGCTCAGCTTCAGCGTCACGTCCAGACACATTAAGGGTAGGATTGGATTTTAAAAAATCTTTTGCAATGAGCCACAAGACAACTTTAATGGTTGGTTTCTGAAAGTCAGAATCAAGGACATCCTCTGCTGTGGTCCCTGAGCTAAACAGATCCACAGTAATCCAGGGCACTGCCAACCAGCCTGACAAATCAGCAGGATTTGGAAGTGCAGAACTGTCACTTGGGGGAGGGATTATTCCCGCAAGCCAAAGCCCTAACAATGGTCCTAGTTGTAAAAGCAGTGGGAAGCTTGCCAGACAAAGCTCAATGACGAGCTGTGCACTCCAGCGGTTACATCGATGCACCCCCTGCGACCCTCCCAAGTCATGTCTCTTGCTAACATTCAGCAAATCCAATCATTCCGTTTAGACAGTTATAAGGGAGATAGTGAACGTTCTAATTGAGCCATGGTGAAATTTCCCTGTCAGGGTGGTTGGTGGTTTAGAGACCACCAACCTCCTAATCATGATGATGGTTTTCCATATATGTTCAACACCCATATGTCCAAATGAACAAAAAAAATGTCACTAGTGTCCACATTCAGTTTTCAGGGGTCGAAAATTTATGAGAATAATAACAGAGACAAGGATAGGCTTCTAGTTACGAGAAAAGCAAAAAGAGTTGAGGAGACTATCTTTCAAACAGCGACGTCTTAATGCCCTGTCAAATGAGTGATTTGGGGAGTAAACAGTTATATCTCTATACAGTACTAATAAAATGACAATGTCACTTTGAGGAGGATCTCAATAACCAATTGACACAGAGACATGATTTATGTCTTATCGGAAAGGTCTTTCGTTGGGAGTGACATGGGCATATTTATTTTGGGGGATCTCCCATCATTCATGAGTTTTGTTCAGTTTTGCGTTTTTAGCTGCTTTTATACCTGGTGGTCACCAAGTCAAATGGCTCTGTGGTATCCCGTGTCACGTAGCCAAGCAACGACAGGAAAAAAACAACAACACAGACGAAGCTAAGCTGGCAACAACAAAATTATTTTTTTTAAGCGTCGAGTCTTAGCATACTGCTTGAGGGATTCCCTAACTGTTCCCTCCACAAGTTGCAGGATTATCCAGAACTCTGCAGCCAATTTTTTTTTTCTGGGCTATACTCCACATTCTTATTCCACATCCTCACTTGGGCCATGTTTAATGATTGACTAGGCTTGTGGTCTTCTTTCCCCTCCCCACCTGCAGCCACAACTGTCAAACACTTTGAGATGTATCCCAATGTGACAGACGCTGTATGATTACAGGAGCCCTGTAACTTTGTGGTTATTATTATTACAGAGTTTATTACTCTCTGCGTTGCAGTGCTTCACACACACACATAAGTCACCAAACTATCGTCAGGACACGCTCCCAGGATCCCGTAGTGACGAGGCAGTACATGTTGGTCTCATCTCTGGAGTTCTATAATGTGTTGAGTCCCCATGAGCGCAGGCAATGCGCTGGCTTCACCGGCATTACCTTGTGACCTCTGTTGCTTGCGTCAGTTATAAAATATACTAAAACAATCTCTAAACACGATGGAGGGTCAGCTAGACACATTATCATTGTCTCTGCACATACGTATCCTGTTCCTGGGACAACATCCGCCAGTACTGCCAGCTGACAGCAGCAAGAAACATGGCGAAAGAGACATAGATGGGCGCCAGGTGGCTGCGTGAGAGGAGTCGGCCTTCACACTCGCTCAGAGTCTGGATCCTGCTCAGGATCTGCTGTGTCCTGGCCGCTGAGACATCAGTACTGGGGATCTTCTGCCCAATCTGTGAGAAGAGAGATGTGCACCGTGTGAGAATCTCCCTGAAAGACTGCAGGGAGAGTGTGTGTATAAGAGGAGGCTGCAGGAAGATGTGTGATTCAGATTACAGGGATTTGTATGTGTTTAAGAGGATGTGTGTTTCAGACTACAACAACAACAACAAAATTACATTTATAGAGCTCCTTTCACGTTGGGAGGGCGTCCCAAGGCGCTGAACAGTCAGGTCCCTAGCAAGTGAGAGAGGCAGGGTAGGAGGGAGGGGCAGGAGAGAGTTGGGAGGGCAGCAGAAGGCATGATCAAACAGGAGGATCTTGAGACCAGCCTTGAAGGAGGCAAGGGAGAAAGGCGAAGGAACTGTGGGATGGAGTTCCAGAGTATGGGGGCAGAGAGCCCGTCCGCTGATGATAGGGTGGGTCAGACAGGGGACATGAAGCAGGCCGGAGCCCGGTGAATGGATGGAGCGGGCAGGTTCATAGGGGGATAGCAGGTCGGAGAGTTAGGTGGTGGGGGGGGGGGGGGGGGGGACAAGGCCATGAGTTGCATTGAAAGTGAGGACGAGGATCTTGAATTCGATCATCTGGGGGGGTGGAGCCAATGGAGCGGACGAGGGCGAGAGTGATGTGGTCGCAGAGCTTGGTACGGATGAGGACACGAGCTGCAGAGTTCTGGATGATCTGCAGCTTGTGAAGGGAAGAGCCAGGAAAGCCGACGAGGAGCGAGTTTCCATATTTGAGCATTGATGTGACGAATGCGTGGACTAGGCAGCCTAAGGGGTGAGGCAGTGGCGGAGTCTGTGTGGAGGTATGGAGGCAATGATGTGAGCCAATCAGGAGTGCCTCAGTCTTGTGGACATTCACCTGGAGAAAGGTGTCTCTTGTCCAAGACTTAACGTCAAACAGACAGGACACCAGTAGTCCTGGAGTTGAAGGTGGAAGCGGAAAGGTAGAGTTGGGTGTCATCCGCATACATGTGGAAATTTACTATATGTCTGCGGATGATGTCACCGAGGGGGAGCATTTAGAGGGTGAAGAGGAGGGGATGAAGGACCAAGGACAGAGCCCTGAGAAACGCTGCACGAGACGTTAGATCATTAATGACCTTGACCAGAGCAGTTTCTGTGCTGTGGGCAGCGCGGAAACCCAATTGGAGGGCTCGTGGAAGGGCTCGTGGAGTGAGTGGGATGAGAGAAAGGAGCGAAGCTGGGAGGCAACAACTCTTTAAGCACCTTTGACAGGAAGGGAGGTTGGGGATGGGTCGGTAGCTTGAGAGCTGCGATGCATCAAGGGAAGGTTTCTTAAGGATGGGGTTGATGGTGGCAGTTTTGAAGTGGATGGGAACGATGCCGTATGAAAGGGACAGGTTGAATCTGTTAGCAAGTAGTGGGGCAAGGAGGTGAAGTTGGGAGCTAAGGAGATCTGCGAGGTGAGGCAGAGAAGATGGAAGAGCCAGTTGGTTAACCCTGACTACAGGGATATGTGTATGTTTATGAGGGAGGCTGAAGGAAGATGTGTGTGAGGTGCCAGATGTTTGCTCCCTGCAGTAAGTAGCATTGTTTGTTCTCGCATTACGTACGGCTCGGGAATACTGGAACATGATCCTTTTGACAGCATCGATATTGGTCGCCGCCATCATCAGAGTGACAGCCTGGCCTTTCCTGATCTTCACCACACCTCGGAACACATGTGGGTTATTATAACAGGCAGCCAGAGTGGCTATAGCCATCACCTAGTGTCAGAGCACACATTCATGGGTAAACAAACAGAGGCAGACTGAAACATCCAGGTTTGTTATTTAGACACACAAATTCCCAAATAGGTGCAGGTGGGAGAGCCGGGGGCTGGTGGGAGAGCCGGGGGCTGGTGGGAGAGCCGGGGGTTGGGGGGCTGAAGGTGTCAGGACAACGGCTGGCATCTAACCAGCTGAAACCACATAGCTCACTTCTGTTTTTCCAGCTAGAATCACCTTATCTGTTAGGGCTATTAATACAGGGTTAACAGGAGCTGAGTGGGAAGAATCCTTGTCCCAAGTGACTGGTCTGCCCTTCCAGGTCCTGTCGTTCAGCTGGGCAGGGCTGCCAATGGCAATGCCCTGGAGTACTGTCGACACGCTTGGAAGAGACTGCCATAGGGGTTGGCCTTGATCTGACATTCTATTGCAAGGCCGTTCAATCCCGCAGAGACCCCGCTTACTGTGCCCCTCATCCAAGGAGGAGAAGCTGGGGACTGAGCCAGTGGAGCTGCTTGTGGACTGACCTGTGGGATGGCACAGAAGTTGAAGACGCTCTGGTTGTGAAGGCGTGAGAGGTATTTGAGGACATCAGGGACGTGCTGCAGTGCACCGGTGATCAGATCGTTCATACACTGGAGAGCAGTCTGGAGGTTTGCAGGGTTGGCCAGATCTGACAATGTCTCTGCATACTTACTCCACACCTGCCACACACCACAGTGCTGTTACCCACAATAACTATGCTTCGATACAGTGCCTCCTACACTATCTCCCTTTCTCTCCGACATCCCCCTACCTCGATCATCTTTCACACCATCACCAGGCTGGACTATTCCAACACTCTTGCAGTTACGTAATACAATTTCACATTTACATTGTTTTTCATGTTGGAAGGACCCAAAGTGGGATGTCAGTGCCGAAGAGGGATGAGGGAGGGGAAAGATATCCAAACTGAGGACTGACCTGTGGGATGGAGCAAACTCTGATTGAAGAAGCTCTGATTGTTTGGGTGGAGAGAGTTATTTGAGTACATCAGGGAGTACACAAAAGGGCAGTCAAAGAGGTATGTTTTGAGATAGGCTTTGAATGTGGGAAGCGAGTTGGACGGACTCCAGAATGGAGAGTGGAGTCTCCTCAGGGTTGAAATGGCCTTCAAGTTAAATGCTTCATTCTTGGCAACAGACTCAAGCACTCTGTGACCATTTTGGTTTAATGTCACCCAAAGAATGGTGCCTCTCTCAGCTCAAAGTGGGGTCTTGAACTAATAATCTTTTGATTCAAAGATTAGAGTGAATAATTGAGTAACTGAGCCAGGCTGACATTTTGTGAAGCGATGGGATATGGATGGGCCAACACTCTTGTGGAGACTCTCACCTCTCTAGGCCAGAACTCCCGACCCTCTCGTTGGTCCTCCAGGTAGTCTCGGATGATGTTTGTTTTCTGCAGAAACAGCCCCATGGAGTTGGCGAGTGCCGTGTCCTGACCTACAACTTCGTCCTCCAGCTCAGAAGCTGAGAAAAGGCGAGAGAGGCCGATTCCCACCAGACCCGCCACATAGTGACAGTACTGCAGATACAGATGTACAGTGTTAGCCACAGGAAGATGTCTGAAAGCCAATTCAGAATTCACTGTAAATTGTAGTTACAGATACCCCACCCCAACCGCGGTTTTTTCTACCACAAGTTTCACGTATCCACGGTTGCCTCTCTGCGACAATCTTTGCTAACCGCGGCAGTGAATTTTGCGGGTATCCACGGGTTTTAACACTAACACTAGCGTTTGGCGCTAGGACCCAGTTGCAATGTCGCAATCAACCAGCGGCAATGTCGCTTCTCCGCATCCACCTCTCTCGGTTTCACCACCACACCACCTTCTCCACATCCACCCCCCTCAGTGTCACCCACCACACCATCTTCTCCACATCCATCGCCCTTGCACTCTTCGGTGATTTATGATCTGGAGGAGGAGGCAGAGGAAGAGGGTGCGCAGGGCTCCTCTTCCATGTAATAGTACGTAAAAACCACCTCTCCCATCATCATCATCATTAGAATTTAGGTACCGTATATCTCCGCGTATAAGGCGCACTTTTTTTCAGGTCGGAAGATCTCGAAAGTTGGGGGTGCGCCCTATACGCAGATACAAGCAATTTTGAGCCTCGGAAATACAGTAAACAGGAGGGGCGGCCGGCGCGCTGTCAGCCGGGGTTTGGTCAGTGTCCGGCGGGGGTTGGGGGGAGCGGGTGACGGGGCTTCGGCCTCGGCCGCCCGGGCAGCGGCAGCAGCAGCGGACTTCAGTGCTGTGCTTACCTTCTGCCGAACCCAGTCTGCCTGCGTCCCTCCCTGCCGCTCTCCCTGCCTCCCTCCCTGCCTGCGTGCCGGCCTGCCTGCCTCTCTCCCTCTCTCTCTCCCGGGCTGCCGGCCTGCCTCTCTCCCTCTCTCTCTCCCGGCCTGCCTCTCTCCCTCTCTCTCTCCCGGCCTGCCTCTCTCCCTCTCTCTCTCCCACGCTGCCGGCCTGCCTCTCTCCCTCTCTCTCTCCCAGCCTGCCTCTCTCCCTCTCTCCCTCTCTCTCTCCTGGGCTGCCGACCTGCCGCTCTCCCTCTCTCTCTCCCGGCCTGCCTCTCTCCCTCTCTCTCTCCCACGCTGCCGGCCTGCCTTTCTCCCTCTCTCTCTCTCCCTCTCTCCCTCCCTGCCTGCCTGGCTGCCTGCCTCTCTCTCTCTCTCCCTACCTACCTGTCTCTCCTGTCTCTCCTCCCTTCTGCCGGCAATATCATTGAAAATGCTTCCGTTTTTTTTCACCAAGAAAAGGTCAAAAGTGGGGGCTGCGCCTTATACGCGGGTGCGCCTTATACGCGGAGATATACGGTAAATAACATGAATTTTTTTGTGTTTAGTTCAAGGACAAGCAAACTTACTCCCCCTATCCCCATGTTTCCCATAGGGCCCTGCATTTTCCATCCGTGGTTTTACTAACTGCGGAGGTTTTCAGGAACGTATCCCCGCGGTTGTGGAGGGATATCTGTAGTGTCATTTTGTAGGCAAATGTGGCAGCACATTTGTACACAGCAAATTTTATCTGGGGATTGTTGGCCAGGTGAAACTGTCTTTCAAGGTGTCACAGAATTTAACATCTACTTGAACAGACACTAACGGGACCTTGGTTTCACTTTCCATCCAAAGGCCTGAGACTCTGACAATGAGATGCATTGCTCTGGAGTGTCGGCCGTGACTGTGAGCTCAACATGGCATTTGACCCTACAAACTTCATAATCAGAGGAGAGCCTAGGGGGGCCAGACTACCACCAACTTGTGATAACACATTCCTTACATCCTTACCGTGTCCCAATCCTTCAGGGAATTTACTTTTTTCTCCAGAAACTGTGCCATTCCCACTCCCATCTTGTGGCAGATGTTTGCAATCACATCCTGGTACACCGTAGCTAGACTACGGAATTCCTTTGAAATCTACACCAAACAGGGTTATGTTACATTGGTTATAATAACAATACTCCTTACATTATATACAATGCTTTCCATGTAGGTATGACATCTCAAAGTGCTTTATAGCATTCACTATAACAAATAGATTCTCACAAAGCGCAATTTGGCTGCCGCGTTTCACCCACAAATGTAGTTGGCTTTCCTGCTCTCCTTCCCACTACCCCGACCCCTCCCCTTGCCATCTTTCCCCCCTTTTTCTCCTAGTCCCACTTCCATGACTGTTTGTGGGACACTGCTGTGCGCAATTTGGCTGCTGTGTTTCGCCCACAAATATACAGTCAATTTTCCAACTCTTCTTCATCCTGCCCCGACCCCTCTCCACCTGCTCTTGTCCCTACCTAACTGTACAGCGTCTTGGGACATCCTTTCGATGTGAAAAGCGCTTATAAATGTAAGTTTTGATTGATTGATTTGATCGATCGATCGATCGATTGCGGAAAAGTAGAACATCTAAACCTCCCTGGATGACTAAGGAAATTGGGAATGAAATAAAAACAGAAAAAGGAGGTTCATAGGATAAGAATAAATAGAGGAGGTTCTAAAAAGCTTGTCAGTGCCCAAGGTAGATAAGTCACCCAGTCTGGATAGGATGCATCCTAGGTTACAACAACAACAACAAAATTACACTTGTATAGTGTCTTTCATGTCAGGAGGACGTCCCAAGACGCTGAGAGGAAGTAAGGTGGTAAATAACAGAGGCTCCGGCCACAATCATTCAATCTTCCTTGGACACAGAGGTGGTGCCAGAGGCCTGGAGGTCACTAATGTACAAAAAGGGGCAGAAGGACAAACCCAGAAACTACATGCTACTCAGCCTAATATCAGTATTGGAGAAACTTCTGGCAACTATAATCTGGGTTAATAAAGGTTAATAAAGGAGCTAACATGGATTTGTTAAAGGCTAATAAACCTGATAAGAGTTTTTTGATGCAGTAACAGATGAAGGTAGTGCAGTTGAATGAATCTTATATGGATTTTCAAAAGTAATTTGTTAGTATCACATAAGAGACTTGTAAGCAATAATAATAACCCAGTATTTGATATTGCACTTTTCACATCTTCTAGACGTCTCAAAGCGCTTCACAGTAAGACTGTAAGCTGAATTCACTGTATATTTGTGGGCAAAATGCGACAGCAGTGTCCCACAAATAGTTGGGTTTTGAAAATAATCATTTTTTTCTTGAGGGACTTGGTTATAAAGAGTACAATTTCCAAGTTTGCAGATGATACAAAGCTAGTAAAAATTTATAATGCGGAGGATAGTAGCAGAGTGCAAGAGGACTTAGACAGATTGGTAGAATGGACAGACATGTAGCAGAAGAAGCTTAATGTGGATAAATGTGAATTGATGCATTTTGGGGGGAAGAATGAGGAGAGGTGGTATAAGCTAAATGGTAGAATCTTAAAGGGGTGAAGGAACAGCCTGGGGGTTCATATAAGTAAATCTTTGAAGGTGGCAGGTCAGGTAGATTTAGCTGTTTAAAAAAAAAACTATAAATAGGGGCATAGAGCACAAAAATCAGGAAGTAATGATGAATATTTATAACACACTGGTTAGGCCTCAGCTAGAGTAGTGCTTAGTTCTGGGCACCACACTTTAGGAAGGATTGGAGAGGGTCCAAAGGAGATTTACCAGGATGGTACCAGGAATGAGGCACTTCAGTTATCAGAGGCTAGAGAAGCTAGGATTATAATCCTTGGAGCAGAGAAGGTTGAGAGGAGACTTAATAGAAGTTTTCAAAATTATCAATGGGATTTGATAAAGTGAACAAGGAGAAATTCATAGATTCATAGAATTTTACGGCACAAAAGGAGGCCATTCGGCCCATCTAGTCTGTGCCGGCTCTTTGAAAAGATTATTTCCACTAGTGAGTGGGTCGGTAACCCGAGGACATCGCCAGACTCCGCCACTGCCTCACCCCTCAGGCTGCCGAAACCCTAGTCTACGCATTCATCACATCAAGGCTCGATTTTGGAAATGTCCTCGTTGTCGGCCTTCCTAGTTCTTTCCTTCACAAGCTACAAGCTTCACAAGCTACAGATCATCCAGAACTCTGTAGCTCGTGTCCTCACCTGCAATAAGCTCCGCGACCACATCACTCCCCCCCTCGCCTGGCTCCATTAGCTCCCCATCCCCCAGAGGATCGAATTCAAGATCCTCGTCCTCACCTTCAAGGCCATTTGTGGCCTTGTCCCCCCCACCTCTCCGAACTGCTGGACCACTATGAACCTCCCTGCCCCCTCCGTTCAGCGACTCTGGCCTGCTCCATGTCCCCGCCCGACCTGCCTTACTATGGGGCGATGGGCTTTCAGCCTCTCTGCCCCCACACTCTGGAACTCCATCCCACAGTCCCATTGGCTCGCTTCCTCCCTCTTCTCCTTCAAGACCCTCCTCTTCAACCATGCCTTCTGCTGCCCTTCCAACTCTGCCCCACCCCTCCTAACTCTCTCCCGCCCCTGCCACTGCCCCTTGCGCCTGCTTGGGTCCTGTCCTGACTGTTCAGGGCCTTGTGATGTCCTCCCGACGTGAAAGGCGCTCTATAAGTGTAATTTTGTTGCTGTTTAAAATAGTTCAAAAAAGAAACAGAAGGGAGGTGAGGAGAAATGTTTTCACACAGTGAGTTTTATGGATCTGGAATGCATTGCCTGAAAGGCTGGTTGGTGCTGATTCAATAACAACTATTAAGAGAGTAGATATTTGGGGAGGACAGGTTTGTAGAGCAATGGGGAGAGAGTGGGGAGTCGGATTGATTTGGAAAAGTTATTTTTAAAGAGCCGGCACAGACATGATGGTGCGAATGGCCTCCTTATGTGCTGTATGAATAAGGTAAATTATTTATACATAGAATCATAGAATCCTAGAACACAAAAGGAGGCCATTCAGCCCATCGAGTCTGTGCCAGCTCTTTAAAAAGAGCAATTTAATCCCACTCCATAGCTCTCTCCCCATAACCTCGCAAACCCGTCCTCCCCAAATAAATGTCTACATGACAGCCAATTTCCACCATGCAATGTTCAACAAACAACCATGAAGGAAATGTGCGATGTTTTACTAATAATAATAATCCTTGCATTTGATATTGTGCGTTTCACGTCTTCTAGACATCTCAAAGCACTTCACAGAATGTACTGCAAAGTGAATTGATTGTATATTTGTGGGCGAAAAAGCCAATTGCGCAATCCCACAAACATTCGGGGAATTAAATGACTAATTTATTATAGGTTTTTTTTTGAGCGATTATTATTAGGCATGTGGAGTAACGAAATTTGCCCAAGCTTTCACTCTGATCTGCCTGGATTCGAAACACAGGTCTCTCGCTTGTAAGGCGAGTGCTCTAACTACTGAGCTACAGAACTCTACAAATTTGTTTCCTGGGAGTTTGTTAGCCATCACACTGGCAGTAACTCCCTTCTCCTTTCAAATAGCGGCACAAGATCAGTAACGTTCACATGAACGGATGCAGTCCGCCCGAAACACGCACTGCAGACAACGCAGCGTTGTGTTCTTCCCAGAATGTCATTGGAGGGTCGGTGTGGACTATGAGCTCAACGTGGGGCCTGAATCCACAATTGTCTGATGATAATAGGGTACGATCACCTGAGCCAGGCTGTCGACTGTTTGAGTGAGAGAGAGAGTAAGAGACTTACTGATGGGAAGTCCTCCAACACTTGCCGGTCCTTTTCTTGACTCTCACAAAACCTCCAGTCAGGCTGGTACAAGAATGTGTGGAAATTCTGCAGCAGTGGCACCTTCACATCCAGGGGTATTGTCATGTCATCCTCCACCGTGTCCAGAGCCCTCAACACCAGATAGAAGATGCACACCGCCTGCCTGTAGGCAACACAGGGTCAACATTGCAAAAGGCAATAATAATAATCCTTGCATTGTATACACAACCTTATCAGCATAATCAACATGTGCCAAAGTGCTTCACAGTATTTTATTGGAAAGTGTGGTGACTGTATATTTTGTCAGTGAATGTCGTAGTCAATTTGCACACAGCAATGTCCCATAAACCCCCATGAAGTGAGTGAATTTTATCTGGGGCTTTATCTGGGTCAGGCCCCGAGCTTGGGTGGTGCGGGGGGAGTGTGGGTGGAGGACAGAATTGGGATGAGAGAGTGCAGAAAGATAGGGAGGTAGCTGAAGGCACGGTCAAAAAAGAGGGTCTTGATACAAGCCTTGAAGCAGGCAAGGGCAAGGCAAAAATATTGTGGAATGGAGTTGCAAAACATGGGGGCAGAGAGGCTGAAAACCTGGCTGCCGATGGTAGGGCAAGTCGGGAGACATGGAGCAGGCCGGAACCGGCTGGACCGAGGGAGTGGATAGGTTGATAGGGAGGTCAGAGAGGTAGGAGGGAGCAATGCTGTGGAGGTGAAACTGAAGACAAGGATTTTAAATTCTATCCTTTGAGGGATGGGGCGGCAGTGGAGCTGGGTCCGGGTGGGATGATGAGGTCACGGAGCCCAATGCTGGTGAGGACACAAGCTGCAAAGTTTTGGACTGATCTACAGCTTGTGGAGAGGATAGTAGGGGAGGCTGCAAGCAGGAGTTTCTCTAGTCGAGCCTTGAGGTGACAAACGCATGTATGAGGGATTTGGTGGCCTGAGGGGTGTGACAGTGGCAGAGTCGGGTACTGTTACGGAGGTGGGGAACACAGAGAGGGTCATGGCACGGATGTGGGGAAGAAAAAACAGTTGTGGGTCGAACAAGACACCCAGGTTCCTGACTGGCTTGGTGAGGTGGAGTGTGCATCCGTGGTTGCTGATGCTACCAATGCCTGATGCGCAGAGACTCTGGCGCAAGCCAATCAGGTGTGCCTTCGTCTAGCTGACTTTGAGCTGTAGAAAGTTGTCTCTCATCAATGGCTTGATGTCTGTCAGGACACCAGTAGTCCTGTAGTTCTGTAGTTGAGGGTGGAGGCAGAGAAATAGAGTTGGGTGTTACCCGCGTAAACGTGAAAATTTACCCCATGTCTGCAGATGATGTCACCAATAGGGAGAATGTAGATATTGAAAATAATGGGACCAAGGACAGAGCCCTGAGAAACCCCACAAGATGGTGTGGAGGCTGGAAGAGAAATCATTAGCGGAGACAAATTGGAGACGGTGTGAGACATAAGACCTGAACTAGTCAAGGACAGATCCATGAAGGTCAAGGTGAGAGGAGAGGAGGTGAAGGAGGATTGAGTAATCCACAGTGTCGAAGGCAGCAGAGAGGTTGAGGAGGACAAGGAGACAGAGGTAGCCCTGGTCAGAGATGGACAGGGTGTTATTTGTGACCTTGATCAGAGCAGTTTCAGTGCCGTGAGCAGCCAGGAAATACGATTGGTGGGACTCATGGAGGGAGTACGTGGAGAGGAAAAAGCAAAGCTGGCAAGTAATGATTCTTTCAAGGACCTTGGAAAGACAAGGGAGGTTGGAGATGGGCCCATAATTGGAGATCAGGGATGCGCCCAGGGAAGGTTTCTTCAGGATGTGAGTGATTGTAGCTGTTTTGAGGGCGATGGGAACAGTGCCAGATGATAGGGAGAGATTGTTGGTGTCGGAGAGTAGTGGGGCAAGGAGGTGGAGCTGGGAGGTAAGGAGAGGGGTGGGGATGGGGTCAAAGGAGCAGGTGTGAGCTTTGTGGTTGATATGGTGATGATAACAGAGGAGGGGACAGGTTCAAAAATGTGGAGGAGGGATGGTTAGAGTGTGCAGGGGGGATGCAGAACGGGTGGCAGTTGGGAGAGCAGAGGCAGCTGAATGAATTCCTTTGATTTTGGACTCAAGGAAATCCAGAATCTCCTCACAGTCAGAATTTGAAGAGAGAATAGGCGGCGTGTGAGTAGGTGGACGGAGGAGCTGGTTAGTAATCATAACAATAATAATTGGTGCATTTGATATAATGCTTTTTTACATCTTCTAGATGTCTCAAAGCGCTTCACAGAATATACTGTAAAGTGAATTGACTGTATATTTATGGGAGAAACGCAGCAGCCAATTGTGCACAGCAGTGTCCCACAAACAGTCGGGGATTGAAATTACCAATTTATTATAGGGTTTGTTTTTGAGCAATTATTATTAGGCGTGTGGAGTAAGAACATTTGCCTAAGGTTTCGCCCAGACCTACCTGGATTTGAACACAGGTCTCATGCATGTAAGGCGAGAGCTCTAACCACAGAGCTACAGGACTCCGGGGATTGGAGCCTGGAGTTGCCCTTTACATCGAAGATTACCTTGGATTAGAAAGTTGATTTGGTGCAGGCGAGAGCGCAGTAGTAAATTTTGAATGTGGTGGATCCACCAGATATGCTCGTGGACCGTTAAGCCAGATTTGACCGTTAAGCCAGGTGCGTTCGGCAGCCCACACCGGACCCCTGAGGAGACAAGCTCCCTTATCTTTACTTGTAGTGTCACAGCCCCGCGCCCCCCGAATGAACGGTCACAGCCCCCGCCCATTTTGGTCATTTACCGAAGTTCTCCATCCAGAGCCTGTATAACAGCCGCAAAACTTCGGCTCGTCTGGTTCAGGTAAACGTAACATGTCCGAAGAGTCTCACTCATGGAGTCCTGCAGAGAGATTCACAATGTCAGCCTCCGTCGAACAGACATCAACATTCACTCACAACAACAAGAAAATTCCATTTATATACCACCTTTCAGATTCGGAGGATGTACTAAGGTACTGAAACACACCAATGATTCCCAATATTGTGGTTTGAAGCTCTAAGCTCAGTGTAGGCGGACACTCTAGCACAGAGCTGGACGGATTATTGGGCAATAATAATAATACTTGCATTTGATATAGCGCCTTATCACTTCTTAAAGTGCTTCACAGAATATACTGTAAAGTGTAGTAACTGTATATTTTGTGGGCAAAACTCAGCAGCCAATTACACAGAGCAGACGAGCTATTAAACCAATCTCCCGTGTGCCTGATCAGGTAGACATGCTCTGCAACCTTCTAACCCTCTACCAACTTGCCCGCTCCCTCCGTTCAGTAGGCTCACCCTGCTTCATGTACCCCGCATTGAGTCCTGTAGCTCAGTGGTTAGAGAACTCGTCTTACAAGCATGAGACCTGTATTCAAATCCAGGCAGGTCAGGGGAAAATCTTCGGCAAGTTTCCTTCCTCCACATACCTAATAATAATCCCTCAAACAAAAATAAATTGGTCATTTCAATCCACGACTGTTTGTGGGACACTGTTGTGCGCGATTGGCTGCTGCGTTTTGCCCACAAATATACAGTCAAATCACTTTACAGTACATTCTGTGAAGAGCTTTAAGACATCTGTCTAGAAGATGTGAAAATGCTCTATCAAATGCAAGGATTATTACTTATTGCCTAATAAGTAGTATTATTGCCTGCCCAATCATTGATGGTTGAGCCTTTAGGCATTCCTCCTTGCCCCGTCCCTTGCCTTCTTCAAGACCCTCCTCTTTGACTGTATCTTTGATCACCATCCTTCCCCCTCTGCCCTCCACCCTTCCCGATCCAGACCCCTAGCTTGGGTCCAAAACACTGACTGGGACTTGGGATGTCTTCCCGAAGTTAAAGATGCTATACAAATGCAATTTTCCTGTTGTTGTTAAAGATCCCTTCTCAGAAAGAGAACAATCTCCCAGATAAAAATTGATCAGTCACTTCATCACTGTGTGTGAGACACTGATTATCTGAGCTGAGCTTAAACACATTAACCTACAAAACACAAGGTCACTACACTTTATAGTAATTCCTGTGAAGCACTTTAAGACATCATCTCAATGTGAAATGTAATGTATCAAATGCAAAGATTATCATTATAACATAGAAATTCCCTCCACAACCTTATCCACTGTAACTCAGAACTCCTAAAGCACTACTGACCCGACTGTTCCCTTTCCTCGCTGATCAGTGACCTGCGTCCTGCCCTCTCTGACCCATCAATGGCCAAGATGTCAGGCATTCTCTCTGAGTCCCACTCACTTGTTTCAAGCCTCACTTTGTTCAAGGTTCGTTTCATGAAGTACTTCCTTGACCTTTCCCCTCCCTACCCTCGTCAGCTACCACCTTCCCCACCACCAGACAGTTTTGTAAAGCACTTTGAGACTTGACAAGCTCCTAATGTGAAGTGTGCTATATAACTGTACATTTATTGTACTCACACTATCAGCCACACACATTTCATAACATACATACACACACACACACACCGTAAAGCACACAGAGACCCACAGACAGACAGACCGACAGGCCGACAGAACCACAGACAGGGGTACACACTCGTACCACACTGCGTCTTTTACATAAGAACTGTTTCAGACAAGTAGTTGGTTGCTGAAGGTCCAGCAAACTGTTTGAAGAGCCCCTGCGTGAACCGGGCCAGCGAGCCCTACAGGCAGAGCAGAGGGTGGAGCAGGTCCTGATACAGGTTGAGCAGGCGAGGCCTCGGGACTGTGAGCTGCCACGCCGGCTGTCACACTGCAACAAACGGGCAGCAACAGGCCAGGAACCTCGAACCACACACAACATTCCTGATCCAGGCCCTGCATCAGCTCAGCTCTGTGCACCCAGCTCCCGAGAGTGTGTGTACAGTATTTGTGTATCCAACTCTCACATTACCCAAGTTTAGTTACGTCACTCCTTTCCTTACAGCCAATGGTTGCAACACAAACATAAGCTCATTCCCCTCCCAGCGCACACAGCAGCTCATTTCATGATAATAATACTCAAATTTGATACAGTGACATATTCAAGATGTTTTGAAGCATATCATAGAATATACTGTAAAGGGCATTTTCTGTACATTTTGTGGGGGAAACATGGCAGCCAATTGCACACAGCAGTGTCCCACTGACAGTCGTGGATTGAGTTACCTATTTATTATCTATATTTTGAAGGAATTATTACCCCAGAAAAGCGATCTACCAATTGACTAATAACAGTGTTCCTACTTAGAGGGATATAGCTAAGTACAGAGGAATGTGGAATGTTGATTCCCCAGTCCTTGCCAGACTTCACTGGCTCCCTGTCCCTGAGAGGATCAACTTCAAGATCCTCACCCTTGTTTTCAAGTCCCTCCACTCCTCTGTACACCCCACCTCTCTGATCTCCTCTCTCCCCAAACCAGTGGGAGACCCGGTAGAGCCTTCGCCTCCATGTCTCCCCGAATCCTTCACTCCACCCTCCACCATTGTGCCTTCAGCCACAATGCCCCGAGGCTCTGGAACTCCCTTCCTCACTCCCTTCGCCTCGCCCCCTCTCTTCCCAGTTTCAGGTCACAGCTAAAGACCTTTCTCTTCGACCTCGCCTTTGGTAATCTTTCTACCCCCTGCCCCTGTCTTGGTCCCGGGATCTGCTACTGTGAAGCGCTCTGAGACGCCGTCCGGCGTGGAGGGCGCTAAATAAATTAAAGTTGTTGTTTTTGTTTATTGTTGTTTGATTCCCCCCCGCGCCCTCTGGCCTTTCCCCTCTTCTTCCCTCACTCCCTTTCCCCCCTTTCTCTCCCACTTTTTCCCCTTCCCTCTCTCTTCCCTCTTACCCCCTTTCTCCCTGATATTGACCCCCACCCACCTTTCCCTCCCTCTCTCCCTTACCCCCTTTCTCACCCCTCTTCCTCCCTGACCATACCCCACCCCACCTTTCCCTCCGAAAGTCTCCCCCCTTGCCCTTTTTTCCCTCCTTCTCCCCTGGCCCCATTTCCACGACTGTTTGTGGGGACGCTGCTGTGCCCAATTTGGCTGCTGCATTTCACCCACAAATATGCAGTCGGCTTTCCTGCTCTCCTTCCCCCGACCCCCGATCCTTGCTATCTTTCCCTCCCTTTTCCCCTAATCCCACTTCCATGACTGTTTATTCTCCTTGTTTATCGACCCCCCACCAAATCCTCCCCCACCTTCATCTCTGACATCTCCACCCTCCTGTTTCCCTGTACCTCTGCTCGAATTGCCTCATCATCCTCAGCGATTTCAAACTTCACTTCACCCCTTCTTGCTCCACCTCCTTGGACTTCTCCTCCCTCCTCTCCTCTCTGAACCTCTCCCTCCACATCCACTCCGCCACCCACGTTCATGGCCACCTGCTTGACTTGATGATCACCAAGGGCAGATTGGTGATCACCAATGACCTGGTGATCACCAAGGACCTCAGTGTTTTGGATGTCACCATCACTTGCAAGGCCATCTCTGACCACTATTTCATGTCTTTCACGTCTTCTATTCCTCTCCCCACTGCCTCCAAACCTATCACCATCTTCTACCGCCCTTGAAAGAAGATCCCCCCCACAATCCCTCTCTGCTTCCTTGGAGTCCTCTGAACTCCTCCACCTCTGGCCCACCTCCTGCACTGACCTACTCTCCTCCACAATACCCTCGCCACTACACTCGATGCCCTTGCTCTCCTCACCTCCCGAACCGACTTCTACTCTTGAACCTCACTCTGGTTCACCAGGTTCTTGTCACTCAAGGGCCAAGTGCAGGGTGCTGAACCCACCTTGTTCAAATCCAGTCTAACAGTCCATAGGCACATCTGGCTGGACCGAATCAAAACCTACTGCTCTGCTTTGGTCTCCGCCAATTCGTACTTCCACTCCAGGATAATCCTGGAGGCGAAGGACAATCCCAAACTCCTGTTCTCCACAACAAACTGGCTCCTCCGCCCTCCCCAACCTCACCTCACAGAACCTCTCCTCCAACTCCCACTGCGGGGACATACTGGATTTCCTCGAGTCCAAAATCGAGAGAATCTGCTCAGCTGTCTACACCCTTCCAACCTCCACCCTGTCCACACCTCCTCCCCACACTCTGACTCCTACCCATCTCTCCTTCCACACCTTCAAACCTGTCTCCCATCGTCTGTCAACAACACCATAACTTCCATGAAGCCCACCACCTGCTCCCTGGCCCACTGCCCACCCCTCTCCTTACCTCCCAGCTCCACCTCCTTGCCCCACTACTTGCCGACACATTCAACCTGTCCCTTTCATCCGGCATCATTCCCACAACCTTAAAAACAGCCACCATCAACCCCATCCTTAAGAAACGTTCCCTTGATGCATCGCAGTTCTCGAGCTACCGGCCCATCACCAACCTCCCCTTCCTGTCAAAGGTGCTTCCTCCCAGCTTTGCACCTTTCTCTCAACCCACTCCCTCCACAAGCCTCTCTAATCAGGTTTCCTCGCGGCCTACAGCACAGAAACTGCCCTGGTCAAGGTCACTAATGATATCCTGACCATCTGTGATCAGGGCTTCCTCTGCATCCTCGTCGTACTCGAGCTATCCACCGCCTTCGACACCGTGGACCACACAATTCTGCTCCACCGCTTCTTCCCATCTCAACCTTCAAGGTTCTGTCCTCGACTGATTCCGGTCCTACTTTTCACACCACCTCCACTTTGTGTCCGACAACGGCTTTTCCATCAGTCCCTGCACTGTCTTGTGCGGCGTTCCTCAGGGCTCTGTCCTCGGTCTCCTCCTCTTCACCCTCTACATGCCCCCCCCCCCCCCCCCCCCCTTGGTGACATCATCCGCAGACAATGGGGTAAATTTTCACATATATGCGGATGACACCCAACTCTCTTTCCGCTTCCACCCTCGACTCCAGGACTAACAGCGTCCTGACTGTCTGCCTGTCTGACGTTGAGTCCTGGACCATAGACAACTTTCTCCAGCTGAATGTCCGCAAGACTGAGGCCCTCCTGATTGGCTCATGCCAGTGCCTCCGCACCTGAGGTGCTGACAACATCAGCATCCAAGGCTATACTCTCCACCTCTCTATGCCTGTCAGGAACCTGGGCGTCTTGTTGAACCCTGAACTGCCCTTTCTACCCCACATCCATGCCATGACCATTACTGCCTTCCACCACCTTCACAACATCACCAGACTCCGCCACTCCTCACCCCTCAGGCTGCCGAAACCCTTGTCCACGCATTCGTCACATCAAGGTTTGACTATGGAAACTCCCTCCTCATCGGCCTTCCTGGTTCTTCCCTTCACAAGCTGCAGATCATCCAGAACTCTGCAGCCATGTCCTCACCCGGACCAAGCTCTGGGACCACATCACTCCCACCGTCGCCCGGCTCCATTGGCTCCCCATCCCCTAGAGGATTGAATTCAAGATGCTTGTCCTCACTTTCAAGGCCTTCACAGCCTTGCACACCCATCCCCCACCCTGACCTGCTGTCCCTCTATGAACCTGCCCGCCCTCTCCGTTCAGTGGGCTCCAACCTGCTCCATGTCCGCACCACCATCAGTGGCCGGGCTTTCAGCCTCTCTGCCCCTACACTCTGGAACTCCATCCCATAGTCCCTTCGCCTTGCTCCTTCCCTCGTCTCCTTCCAAGGCCGGCCTCAATTCCTTCCTCTTCAATCATATCTTCTGCTGCCCTCCCACTGTTTGTGTTGATGTCTCTCACACACACTGTTGGTGTCGGTGTCTCTCACACACACTGTTGGTGTTGGTGTCACTCACTGTATGAATGTTGACGGAAACGCCGTTGAATCGGCCCATTTTGTACTTGAGAAGGTTGAACGTCTCGTCCGGGTGAGCGAGACATCGGAGCAGCTCCATCCAGACACCCACCCTAGCCACTCAGCTCTCTCTGTCCCTCTCTCTGTCACTGTCTCTGCCCCTGTCTCTCTGTCCCTCTCTCTGTCACTGTCTCTGCCCCTGTCTCTCTGTCCCTCTCTCTGTCACTGTCTCTGCCCCTGTGTCTCTGCCCCTGTCTCTCTATCCCTCTCTCTATCCCTGTCTCTCTGTCCCTCTCTCTCTCTCTCTCTCTCTGTCACTGTCCCTGTGTCTCTGTCTCTCTGTCCCTCTCTCTGTTCCTGTCTCTGTCCCTCTGTCCCTGTCTCTCTGTCCCTCTCTCTGTCACTGTCTCTGTCCCTGTCTCACCTGTCCCTCTCTCTGTCACTGTCTCTGTGTGCCCCCCTCTCTCTCTGTCCCTCTCTTTCACTGTGTCCCGGTATCTTTTGTGTGTCTCTGTCCCTGTGTCTCCCCCTGACCCTGTGTGTCTCTCTGTCCCTCCCTGACCCTGTGTGTCTCTCTGTCCCTCCCTGACCCTGTGTGTCTCTCTGTCCCTGTGTGTCTGTGTGCACGGAGGCGGGGCTGTTACCGGGGTGACGGTGGCGCGGAGCCTCCCATTGGCTGCCGCGGCTCGGCCCAGGATCTCTCCGCCAATCACAGCTGAGACACCGCCTCCCGCGGCCCTGCCACCAATCAGCGGAGAGAGATCAGCGGCGCGACTGATACGTCACCAGCTACAACAACAACAACAACACACACCCGGCACCCCCTCCCCCCCACCAACCCCACACAGGTACACAGACACAGCCCCCCCCCCCCACACACACACAGGTACACACACACAGGTACACAGACACAGCCCCCCCCCACACACACACACAGGTACACACACACAGCCCCCCCTCCCACAAACACACAGGTACACACACCCAGCCCCCCACACACACACACAGCCCCCCCTACACACACAGCCCCCCCCACACACAGGTACACTCATACAGCCCCCCCCCACACACAGGTACACACACACAGGTACACACACACACACAGCCCCCCCTCCCACAAACACACAGGTACACACACCCAGCCCCCCCCACACACACACACAGCCCCCCCTACACACACAGCCCCCCCCACACACAGGTACACACATACAGCCCCCCCCCACACACAGGTACACACACACAGGTACACACACACAGCCCCCCCTCCCACAAACACACAGGTACACACACCCAGCCCCCCACACACACACACACACAACCCCCCCTACACACACAGCCCCCCCCACACACAGGTACACACATACAGCCCCCCCCCACACACAGGTACACACACACAGCCCCCCCCACACAGGTATACACACACACACAGCCCCCCCCACACAGGTATACACACACACACAGCCCCCCACACACAGGTATACACACACACACAGCCCCCCACTCACAGGTGTACACACACACAAAGCCCCCCACACACAGCCCCCCCACACACAGCCCCCCCCCCCCCCCCACACAGGTATACACACACACAGCCCCCCACACACAGGTATACACACACACAGCCACCCCCCACACAGGTACACACACACAGGTACACACACACCCTCATACACAGCCCCCCCACACACACAGCTACACAACCCCACCCCCTCACACACACACACACACACCTACAATACAGCTACACACCCCCCACCTCCTCACCCACAGGTACATACTCCCCACCCCCTCACACACACAGGTACACCCCCCCCCACCACCCTCTCACACACATACCCCCACCACAAATACATCCCCCACTCCCTCACACACAACCCTTCACACACACACACCCCACAACTACACACACCCTCACACAACCCCCCCCCCTCTCACACACACCCCACAAACACATCCCCCACCCCCTCACACCCCCCCCCGCAGCTACACACCTCCCACAGCTACACTCCCTCACACCCCCCCCCCCACACACAGCCCCCACACCCCACCTCACACACAGCTCCCACAGCTACACACCCCCTCACACACAGCCCTTACCCACACAGCTACACACACCCTCACACATAGCCCCCGCCACCCCAGCTACATACCCCCTCACACCCCCCCACAGGTACACCCCCCCACACACACACCCCACAGCCACACCCCCCCTTACACAGCCCCCAGCCCTTCACACACAACCCTCACCCACTCAGCTGCACAGCTTCCCACAACTAGACACCCCCCTCACACACAGCCCACAGCCACACCCCCTCACATACAGGCCCCACCACCTCAGACCGTCGTCGTCGTGCCTCATAATCCCCACCCCCACACACAACCCATATCCCTTCAGATCCTCCCCACAGCCCCCACCCCTCACACACACACCCCACCCCCGTCCGCCGAGGCCAAGGACGGATGGAGCCTGACTCTGGCCAGAGCAACTCCTCGATGTGTGAGTAGGGTAGTGCCATCGCCCAACGCGGCAGGGTACCTCTGCTCAGTGTTTGTAAAGGGAGGTTTGTCCTGTAACCAGAGAGTGTCCCCAAATGCTTTGTGTTTTTGTTTGTGGGGGAAAGTCTCTCCCCATAAAGGGGGGAGCATGGGAATGGGGTTGTTGTTTGGCCTGCCCTCTGGTAAGTGAAGGATGGCAGAGGTGGGATTAGTCTGATTGTAACTGCTCCCTGTAGACAAGGGCAGCAGAGTAGAGAAGTGAGGAGGCCCTGGTCCTATGAGGGGAATATGGGTGACTAATATCCGGCACCAAGTTCCAACGGACACTGCAGTTGGGAATGGTGTAATTGGCGTTTATGTTGTAACGTGAGCAGGTTTTGTTTCCACAAAGCAGATGGAAGTTTTTTTTTGGAGGGTTTGTTGCGAGGGTAGAAAGACAGGGCCATTGCGCACTTGTCACGGTGGGGAAGGTTTACATTTTGGCGTGTGTTGTCACTGGTATGTTTTTTTTAATGAAAATACAGTATTTATCAATAAATATATATTTGTTTTTAAAAAAAAGTACAGAGGTGGAGCTTGTTTGTTAAAAAGAACAACCATTCTGTGTTAAAACTATTGCGCAAGTTTTTTGGGGTCAGTCGGTTGGTCGGCTCCACCTCCTGACCCGGTGGTCACCGGTGGCACCCGGCAGGAGTGCAGCCGAGGAACCGAGTGTGTGGAGCCGAGTGTGAAGAAGTGGGGGGGGGGGGGGTGAGGGCGCAACGCAAATGTTGCTGAGTTAGGGGGGTGCCGCTATTCAAAGTTTGGAAGCCACTGCCTTAATCGCTCCCTCCATATCCACTCCGCCACCCACATCCATAGCCATCCACTTCACCTGGTGATCAACCGGGGACTCACTGCTTCGGACCATAACCGACAAAAGCATCTCGGACCACCACTTCATCTCCCTTAACACCTCTATACCGCTTCCCCCTCCTCAATCCTCTACTATCACCTATCGCCCATGGAAAAATATCTCCCGCAGCCCCTCTCCCTCTTTGCCGCCTTTGAGTTGTGCGACCTCCTACCCCTTTGGCCCTCTCTGAATGACCTATCCTCTTCTCTATCCTTCCTCCACAATTTCCTCTCCTCCATCCGCGACTCCTTCGCGCCCCCCAACGCCTCCTATTCCCGTAAATCCCCCTGGTACACCAGCCACCTCCGAACTCTTGAGGCGAAAGTGCGAGCTACCGAACAAGCCTGGACCAAATCAAAAAATGGTTCACCGGCAAATTTGGCTAGATCACACCAAGGCCTACTGCTCCACGCTCGCCTCCGCCAAGTCCTCCTATTACTCCAAATTAATCTTGGAGGACAAGGACAACTCCAGGCTCCTTTTCTGTGTTACTGTGTGCAATGTGACTGAGCTCACACACAGGGAGCTGTGTTACTGTGTGCAATGTGACTGAGCTCACACACTGGGAGCTGTGTTACTGTGTGACTGAGCTCACACACTGGGAGCTGTGTTACTGTGTGACTGATACACACAGGGAGCTGTGTTACTGTGTTACTGTGTGACTGAGCTCACACACAGGGAGCTGTGTTACTGTGTGACTGAGCTCACACACAGGGAGCTGTGTTACTGTGTGCAATGTGACTGAGCTCACACACTGGGAGCTGTGTTACTGTGTTACTGAGCTCACACACAGGTTACTGTGTGACTGAGCTTACACACAGGGAGCTATGTTACTGATACACACAGGGAGCTGTGTTACTGTGTGACTGATACACACAGGGAGCTGTGTTACTGTGTGACTGAGCTCACACACAGGAAGCTGTGTTACTGTGTTAGTGTGACTGAGCTCACACACAGGGAGCTGTGTTACTGTGACTGAGCTCACACACAGGGAGCTGTGTTACTGTGTGACTGAGCTCACACACAGGGAGCTGTGTTACTGTGTGACTGAGCTCACACACAGGGAGCTGTGTTACTGTGTGACTGAGCTCACACACAGGGAGCTGTGTTACTGTGTGACTGATACACACTGGGAGCTGTGTTACTGTGTGACTGAGCTCACACACAGGGAGCTGTGTTACTGTGTGACTGAGTTCACACACAGGGAGCTGTGTTACTGTGTGACTGAGTTCACACACAGGGAGCTGTGTGACTGAGTTCACACACAGGAAGCTGTGTGACTGAGTTCACACACAGGAAGCTGTGTGACTGATACACACTGGGAGCTGTGTTACTGTGTGACTGAGCTCACACACAGGGACAGACACATGGGGAGGGGGCGGGGCTGTAGTAGTAATATGGTTTACGGCAAGTTGTGCACGACAGGGTCGCGCTGAGACTTTACGGCGGAAGAATAGCGGCGTCCAATATGGCGTCGGGGAAAATACGGGAGCCGAGAGAGACGGGGAGCGGAGAGACCCCGGGCTTGGGGGGGAGCGGAGAGACCCCGGGCCTGGGGGGGAGCGGAGAGACCCCGGGCCTGGGGGGGAGCGGAGAGACCCCGGGCCTGGGGGGGAGCGGAGAGACCCCGGGCCTGGGGGGGAGCGGAGAGACCCCGGGCCTGGGGGGGAGCGGGGCGACCCCGGGCCTGGGGGGGAGCGGGGCGACCCCGGGCCTGGGGGGGAGCGGGGCGACCCCGGGCCTGGGGGGGAGCGGGGCGACCCCGGGCCTGGGGGGGAGCGGGGCGACCCCGGGCCTGGGGGGGAGCGGGGCGACCCCGGGCCTGGGGGGGAGCGGGGCGCGGGCCGGATGCCCCCCGCGGGCCGTGTGCCTGGTAACCGTGGGCATGGCGGGGGCTGGAAAGAGTAGCTTTATCCAGGTTAGAGCCTCTCCCCTCCCTGCATGTCCAGCCGAGTGGGCAATACACTCTCTGTGGCTTGGACACACTCACAGCTAAACTCCGCCGCCACTTCACCCCGTTGACGGAATGTGCGCAAATTGGCCGCCGTGTTTGCCGACAAATGCAGTCACTACACCTTACAGTAAATACGGTGATGTGCGTTGAGCCGTCCTCCCGTGGACTGTACGCATGTGAAACCTCGAGCAATTTTCCTAACGCCATCCGGTGGATAATAATCCCCCCAAACAGACAATAATAAATTGGTCAGTTCAGTCCACCACACATGTGACCACTAATGTCCCCACAGAGACTGGCTGGGTATCTGCACTCACAGAGAACACCGCCCTATGTCATCAACCTGGACCCTGCTGTACATGAACTGCCCTTCCCAGCCAACATTGGTGAGTGGAGACTCCACAGACAGACAATCGTACAATCTTACCGCACAAAAGGAGGCCGTTTGGCCCATCGAGTCTGTGCCGGCTCTTTGAAAAGATCTGTTCAAAGTCAATCCCACTCCCCAGCTCTCTCCATGACCTCGCAAACCCGTCCTCCCCAAATAAACGTCTAATTCTCCTTTAAAAGTTATCGAATCGGCCTCCATCACCTTTTCAGGCAATGCATTTCAGATTCGAATAACTCGTTGAGTGAAAACATTTCTATTCAGCTCCCCCCTGATTCTTTTAGAAACTATTTTAAATCTGTGATCATCAGTCACTGACACACACACCAGTTTTTCCCTGTTTTCTCTGTCGAATCCCCTCATGATCTTGAAAACCTTTATTGGTCTCCTTGTAACCTTCTCTGCTCCAATGAGAATAAACCTAGCCTCTCTAGCCATTCCTCATAACTGAAGTCCCTTATTCCTGGTTCTAGTTGCCTCCCCTCACTAGTCAGTGAGCAAACACTCTAAACCCCTCACTAGTCTGTGTGGATTATTATTTATTATTAAACATATGCCTTACACTTTCTGTTAATCTCTTGTTCAGATATTCGGGACACTGTAAACTACAAGGAGGTGATGAAACAGTATCCTTCACACTTCGGATGTCCCTGTGACGTGAAAGGCGCTAAACAATGTAATTTTGTTGTGTGTGACGGAGGCATGTTAGCTGTAATTGTATGAAGGAGATGTCTGAGCTGTGGGTGTGAGGGGAAAGTGTGAGCAGTGTTGAGTGTGCAAGGGAGAAATTCTAATGCAGTGGTTGTACCAGTGTGCCACATAGTGTATTATTTCCTGATCACACCTCAGATATGGACTGGGACCAAATGGAGGGATAGTGACCTCTCTGAATCTGTTTGCTACAAGGATTGATCAGGTAAAGACTTCTGATGGGAGTGAGGGCCTGGGGTGAGGGAGGGGATGAAGATGAGGGAGCGGGCTTGACGGTGAGGGTGAGGGCCTGGGGGAGGGGGTGAGCGAGGGGTCCTGGGGGTGATGGTTTGTTTGGGGCTGAGGACAGCAGTGTGAGTAATTTTCACTATTCTTGGTTTGGTTATGATACAGGTGATGAAGTTTATTGAGAAACGGCAGCAGGATTGTCGGTGAGTGGGTTGGGGGGAGGGGGATGGGTTTGTGTTGGTTTAGGATGTGTTCATAGAATCATAAAATCATTGAATTGTACAGTAGAGAATGAGACCATTCGGCCCATTGTTTTCTGTGCCACTCTTTGAAAAGAGCTGTCTCTACCTGATCGTTCAGTGCTTTTGGACGACCTCCCAACGTGAAACGCGCTCTATAAATGTAATTTTGTTGTTGTATTGGGGGTTGGAATGTATAGTGGGGCGTGTTGGAGTGTATTGGGGTTTGGAGTATATTGGGGGCTATGGAGTGTATGGGGTGGATGAAGTTTACTGTGGGTGGTTGGAGTGTATTTGTGTAGAGGGTTGTGTTTTGTGGGGCGTGTTCAGGTGTATTGAGGGGGGGGTGGGGGTAGGCTGGGGTGTATTGGGGGGCGTGTTGAGGTGTATTGGGGGTGTGGGGGTCTATTGGGGGGTGGGGGGGTGTATGGTGGGGGTGTATTGGGGGAGTGTGGGGGTGTATTGGGGGGGCGGGGGGGGGGGTGTATTTGGTGTGGAGTGTATTATCAATGCCTGTTGTTGTCCTCAGGTTTGTTCTGATCGACACTCCCGGCCAGATAGAGGTCTTCACATGGTCCGCTTCTGGAACAATAATCACCGAAGCCTTGGTCTGGGAGGGTCTCAGTGTTGGATGGGGGAGGGGGGGTGTTCTGCGTGTGTGTGGGGGCTCAGTGTGTGTGGGGGGCTCAGTGTGTGTGGGGGGGCTCAGTGTGTGTGGGGGGGCTCAGTGTGCGGGGGGCTCAGTGTGTGTGGGGAGGTCTCAGTGTGTGTGGGGGGGGGGCTCAGTGTATGTGGGGGGCTCAGTGTGTGTGGGGGCTCAGTGTGTGTGGGGGGCTCAGTGTATGTGGGGGGGGGGGCTCAGTGTGTGTGGGGGGCTCAGTGTGTGTGGGGGGCGGCTCAGTGTGTGTGGGGGGCTTAGTGTGTGTGGGGGGGCTCAGTGTGTGTGGGGGGGGCTCAGTGTGTGTGGGGGGGCTCAGTGTGTGTGTGGGGGGGCTCAGTGTGTGTGTGGGGGGGCTCAGTGTGTGTGTGGGGGGGGCTCAGTGTGTGTGGGGGGGCTCAGTGTGTGTGGGGGGGCTCAGTGTGTGTGTGGGGGCTCAGTGTGTGGGGGGGGGCTCAGTGTGTGGGGGGGGGCTCAGTGTGTGGGGGGGGGCTCAGTGTGTGTGTGGGGGCGGTCAGTGTTTGTTTTTGGGGAGGTGGGGTGAGTGTGTTTGTTGGGGGGCTTCCATGTGTGGAGAAAGGGCTTAGTGTGCAAATGTGGGGCTGAGTGTTTGTGTGGGTGTCAGTGTGGAGGCTCACTGCTGTGTTCATTGCTGTGTGTCACTCAGGCCTCAACATTCGCCACGGTGATTATCTATGTGATGGACACTTCACGCAGCACAAACCCTGTCACTTTCATGTCAAACATGCTGTACGCCTGCAGGTACAGACCGTGTGAGGGAGAGGCATGTTATGTGTGTGTATATGTGTGTGTCTCTGTGGTTTGCGCCAGTCTCCCCTCCACCACAATCCATAAAATCCAACTCATTCAAAACTCTGCTACCCGCATTCTCACCCGCACCAAATTTTGCTCCCCCATTACCCCAGTCCTTGCCAGACTTCACTGGCTCCCTGTCCCAGAGAGGATAGATTTCAAGATCCTCACCCTTTTTTTCAAATCCCTCCACTCCTCTGCACCCCCCTACCTCTCCAGCCTCCTCTCTCCACAAACCACCCGTCGCCTTCCCTCCACCGGGTCTGGCCTCCTCCTTGTCCCCCGAATCCTTCGCTCCACCAGCGGCGGCCGTGCCTTCAGCCACTACGCCCTCTAGAACTCCCTTCCTCACCTCCTTCGCCTCGCCGCCTCTCTTCCCAGTTTCAGGTCTCAGCTAAAGACCTTTCTCTTTGACCTCGCGTTTGGTCACCTTTCTAACCTGCCCCTGGCTCGGTCCCGGGAGCCGTTACTGTGAAGCGCTCTGAGACGCTGTCCGGCGTGGAGGGCGCTATATAAATCAAAGTTGTTGTTGTTGCGCTGTGTGTGTGTCACTGTATTTGTTTGTTGCTGTTTGTGTCACTGTGTGTGGATATGTGTCTCTGTGTGTATTGCTGTGTGTGTGTGTCACTGTGTGTGGATATGTGTCACTATGTGTGTGTAGGTGGGGTGGGGGGAAAGGGGCAGTTGGGGGGTGTATTCTAGTGACTTGTCTCTTTCTTTTCCAGTATTCTGTACAAAACTAAACTTCCATTCATTGTGGCTATGAATAAGGTAAGAATGTTATTTCACCCTCCCGACTACACAGATGTCAGTTTGTTGTTCTCTCTCGCTGTGTTCCTCAGACACATTGCTGTGTTTCACCCTCTCTGTACACGTCTCAGACAGATATTGTAGACCACAGTTTTGCGGTGGAGTGGATGAACGATTTTGAGAGTTTCCAGGACGCTGTAAACCAGGAGACCACGTTTGCCAGTAACCTGACTCGCTCCCTCAGTCTGGTCCTCGAGGAGTTTTATAATCATCTAAGGGTCTGTTTCCCTAGTTGTGTGTGTCGCTCTCTGTGCGTGTGTGTATGTGGTTGTATATATGTGTGTGTTGCTGTGTGTGTGTGTGTGTTGCTCTTTGTGTCTGTGTGTGTTGCTCTGAATGTGTGTGAGCCACTCTGTGTGTCTCTGCTTGGGTGTTGCTGTGTGTGTATGTATGTCTGTGTGTGGGGAGGGGGAACTGTGTGGGTGTGTGGGGGCTGCGTGTGTGGGGATAGTGGGGAGCTGTGTGTGTGGCATATGTCTAACCAATCAAATGTTCTTCTCAGGTGGTTGGAGTGTCTGCAATGACAGGCTCAGGTATGGATGAGCTCTTCAGCCATATCAGTGACGCAGTGGCAGAGTATGAAAGGTGCGTTACAGTGTTGTGACTGTCTTCATCTCACAGTAACATTTTTCAGCGCCTTGGGACGTCCTCCCGACGTGAAAGGCTCTCTACAAATGCAATTTTGCTGTTGTGTTTGTCTAACCTTTGCTCCTGTCTTTACAGTGAATACCGCCCTCACTATGAGAAGATTCTCAGAGAGCAGGTACGTTCATTCTACTTTTTCCTTTGTGAGATACAGAGACTGACGCACGCCAATGTCCAGATCATATTTCCCAAATTCACACAAGCCTCTGCCCATTCTCAGAATAAATAACTAATCTCGCAGAGATTAGTTAAACCTGATGTTAAACCTGTTCAGGTGAACATTAAAGATCCCGCAGCACTATTTTTTCCTCCCCCTCCTCTCTTTCTCTCTACACCCCCACTCTACCTCCCCTCCTCTCTTTTGCTCTATCCCCCCTCCCTTCCCTCTCTATTACCCCACTCCTCTCTATCCCACCTCCCCTCTATCCCCCCTCCCCTCCCTCTCTATCCCCCCATATCTCTATCCCCCCGCCTCTCTATCTCTCTACCCCCCCCCCCTTATCTCTCTATCCCCCTCCTCTCTATCTTTCTATCCCTCCCACTCCTCTCTAACCCTCCCCCCATCTCGACTTACTATTATTGAAGCCACGAAGCATCCTGCCGCTTAAGCTCCTCCCATATGGGAGGGGTTGCACTGCACTGCCTAACTGAGGCACGCTAAAGACTGAGTGTGCGTTGCTGGGGCAACCAGAGAGAAGCTGCGCACGAGAAGCCCGCGAGATTTAAAGTGTCTGTAAACATTCGTTATAGTGAAAGCAGCCTTTGTTAAGCGGAGAAATGGTACAAATAGAAACCCTCGTTATAGTGAAGTTTCAGTAACCGGGCGTTCGGTAAGCGGGATCTACCTGTATTATTAATGTTATTATATACAGTTCACAAAGGGTTGGTTCAGTGGAAGGCTCTCAGTCTTGAATTCTCACCCGACTGCCCAACCATCCCAGCACCAACTGTCCTGACATCAATGGCAGTTACCCTCCTTGTTGAATATTAAAGTTGTCTGTCTCATGGGAGCCCCTGTCCCATCTCCCCACACCTGACTCGCTGTGGCCTCAGTATCTGGCCAGCGCTCTGTTTTCCCGCCTTGCTCACAGTCTCTCTCTCACTCCCCAGGCTGAGACTCACAGTAAGGAGCGAGCAGAGCAGTTGGAGAAGTTACACAGTGATCTGGGAAACGTGGCTGTCGATTCACAGATTCTTCATGTTTCCGGTAAATGGTGAAGTGTATGGTGGGGGGGAGTGGGGGAACTGTGTATGGGGGAGGGGCTCTGTGTGTGGGGGTGGGGGGGCTCTGTGTGTGTGTTGAGGGGGGGAGCTCTGTGTGTGTGAGGGGAGCTATGTGTGTATGTGGTGGGGCTCTGTGGGGGAGGGGCTGTGTGTGTTTGTCTGTGTTTGTGTGTGCATGTGGGGCTCTCTGTATGTGTGTGTGGGGTGTTCTGGGGGGGTTTATGAGTGGGGGGTGAGCTCTGTCTGTGTGTGTGATGGGGGCTGATGTTTCCTACACTATATATTTCCAGCTGGAGAAGATGGGAATGTGAGTGACGGGGAGCCTGGTCCCTCAGGGCTGATCCTGACTCGAGGAATTGAAGACCAGGAGAGTGACAGTGACAGTGACAGAAACACTGACACCGATGATCATCAGAGTGAGATACCAGCTAACACCCCCCACCCCCCCCTCCTTCCCTCTCTCGCCCAGAACTCTGTAGTCCATATCCTCTACCACACCAGGCTCTGCGATCCGCTCACCCCCATCCTCGCCCGACTCCACTGGATTCCCATCACAGAAGATACAGTTGTAGATCCTAGTCCTCACCTTCAAAGCCCACCGCCTTGCTCCCCTGCGACCTCCTACCAACCTTGTTGCTCCCTCCACTCAAAAGCCTCCAACCTGCTTCACGTCCCCAGCCACAACATTGGCGGGTGAGCCTCCAGACTCTGAAACTCCATCTGCAGTCCCTCCACATTGCCCCCTCTTTAGCCTCCTTCAAGACCCGTCTCAAGACCCACCACTTTGACCATGCTTTCGGTCACCCTCCTACCCCGACCCTCTCCGCTCTCTACCCTCCCCGATCCTGACCCCCAGCTCACATCCTCTTGACATGGAAGGTGCTGTGTAACTCTCATTTGTTGTTGTTGTACAGAAATCGAGGAGAGTAGGGAGGAGCCAGCCTTTCACAGTTACCTGGAGGAGAGGAAGCGGAAACTCAAACTGCGATCCAATCAGTGAGCGCAAATTCCTGTGTTACTGCTGCTCCAATCCCAAGAGTGGTCATGGGGGGAGGGGGGAACTGGTTGGAAATATTCTCCAAATCCCGGTGTTTATAATTTATTTGTGAAATAAACAGTTTGTAATGATGTGGGAGTGTGTCTCATTGTTGGGGACCATTGTGGGGAGGGAGGAGGAGTGAGTCTGTGATTGTGGGTACCGGTGTGGGGAAGGGGGAAGACTAGAATCTTCATTATTTTGAGTCAGAAACCCATTCCCACATTTAACCAGACATGTAGTCTACCCACACATGACATCATGCCACCCACACATGAGGGTGACTGAGTTACACCCTGAGCTACAGGCTCTACACCGAACTGCAGGCTACACATTGACCTACAGGTTACACACTGAGATAATAATAGTAATCCTTTAATTTGATACAACACTTTTCACATCTTCTAGACATCTCAAAGCGCTTCACAGAGTATATGGTGAAGTGAAGTGATTGTATAATTGTGGGTGAAATGCGGGATTGTGCACAGCAGTCATGTTTTGAATTGACCAATTTTATTTGTTTTCTTGAGGGATTATTCTCAAGCGTCTGGAGTAAGGAAACTTGCTCAAGATTTTGCCTTGCTTGGAATCAAACCCAGGTGTCTCACTAGTGAGGCGAGTCCTCTAACCACTGAGCTACAGGACTCCAGAAAACTATCAGATACAGGCGACACATAGAGCTACAGGACACACAGAGGTACAGGTTACACACCGAGCTACTGGTCACACAGTGAGTACAGGCAACACACATTGCTACGGGCTACACATTGAACTACAGGCTACACATTGAACTACAGGCTACACACTGATCTACAGAACTGAGCTACAGGCTACACAATGAGCTACACATTGCGCTATAGGCTCCACGATGAGCTACAACCTCCAGACTGAGCTACTGGTTACACACTGAGCTACAGGCTACAAACTCAGCTCAACACTGAGCTACAGGTCACACACAGAATTATAGGCAACACACAGAGCTACAGGCAACATACTGAGCTACACACTGAGGTACTACACATAGACCTACAGGTGCTGTGATCTCCACAGTGAGCTACAGGCTACAAACTTAGCAACAGGATCCACACCAACCTACAGAACTGAGCTACAGGCCACACACTGGACTCTACACTGAGCTACAGGCAACACGATTAGCACCACACCGAGCTACAGGCTACAGACTGAGCTACAGGTTACACAATAAGCTGCAGGCTCCATAATAAGCTGCAGGCTATAAAGTTAGCTAGAGGCTACACACTGAGCTACAGAACTGAGTTACAGTTTACACAATGAGAAACACATTGAGCTACAGGCTAACAATCATCTACAGCCTACACACTGAGCTCCACACTGAGCTACAGGCAACACAGTGAGCTACAGGTTACACACTCAGCTGTATGCAACACACTGAGCTCCACACTGAGCTACAGGCTCCACACTGAGCTACAGCCAACTCAACGAGCTCCACACTGAGCAAGGGAAGTCTTGCTGCAACTGCACAGGGCCCTGGTGAGACCGCAGCTAAAATATTGTGTGCAGTTCTGGTCTCCTTATTTAAGAAAGGATGTACTCGCCTTGGAGGGGGTGTAGCGTAGATTCACTAGGTTGGTACCTGGGATGAGGGGGATGAGCTATGAGGATAGGTTGAGCAATCTAGGCCTATATATTCCAGAATATAGAAGAAATGGAGGTGAACTTATAGAAACCTATAAGATTATTAAGGGGCAAGACAGAGTAGATAGTGGGAGACTGTTTCCCCTGGTTGGAGAAAATATAACTAGGGGGTCACAGTCTTAAAATTAGGGGTCAGCCCTTTCACATTGATTTGAGAAAAAACTTCTTCATTTAGAGGGTAGGAATTTATGGAATTCTCTACCCCAAAGGGCTGTAGATGCTCAGTCCTTGAACATATTCCAGTGAGATTGGTAGATTTCTTGTGGATAAAGGGATTAAGGGATATGGGGATAAGGCGAGTAGGTGGAATTACAATAGATCTGCCATGATCTTATTGAATGGTGGCGCAGGCTCGAGGGGCCGAATGGCCTACTCCTGCTCCTAATTCTTATGTTCTTATGTTCCACAGGCTACACAATGATCTACAGGCAACCCATTGAACTCTACACTGAGCTACAGGCAACACAGGGAGCTACACACTGAGCTACAGGCAACACTCTGAGCTACAGGCTACACACTAAGTACAGACGCCACAATGTGCTACAGGTAACACATTGGGCTACAGGCTACAAACTTAGCTACAGGCTCCATACTGAGTTACAGAACTGAGTTACAGTAAACACACTGATCTAGAGGCTTCACCAGTGGTTCCCAATCTCGGTTCCCGACTTAAATCAGGGTCGCATGGGTCCTCAGTTGGGTCGCGAAGGGTCATCAGAATTTTTCTAAAAAAAATTCATGTTCAAAATGCTTTTTTAATGCTAAAAGAAGTGCCCGAGGTGACACCGCTGACCAATTTGTATAAAGAGCATACTTACGAGTCGCGCTGAGTCCAAAAAGAGACATAGATAACGTTTTGGCTGAGCTGAGCTTCAGTTGCGATGTCGCCCCCCCTAGTGGTGGGAGGATCGGCTAGAGGCTAATTTGGGTCACAGCAAAAAAAAAAGGTTGGGAACCACTGGTCTACACAATGGCCCACAGGCTATACATTGAGCTACAGGCAACAAGTTGAGCTCCACACTGAGCTACAGGCAACAAACGGAGCTCAACACTGAGCTACAGGCAACAAACTATGCTATAGGCTACACTCTGAGATACAGGCAAGGCAACACTGCTACAGGCAACACACTAAGCTACACGCTGAGCTACAGGCAACACACTGAGCTACAGGCAACACATGGAGCTCCACAATGAGCTACAGATTACACATTGAGCTACAGGCTCCACACGGAGCTACAAGCAACACATTGAAGTCCACACTGAGCTACAGGCAACAGCGTGAACTCAACAGTGAGCTACAAGTGACACACTGAGCTACAGGCAACTCAATGAGCTCCATAATAAGCCACGGGCAACACACTGAGGTCCACATTGAACTACAGGCAACACACTGAGGTCCACATTGAACTACAGGCAACACAGTGAGCTGCAGGAAACTCACCGAGCTGCAGGGAACACACAGAGCTTCAGGATACGCACTAAACTACACACTGAGCTGCAGGGAACACACTGAGCTACAGAGTAGAGTACAGAGTACCTACTGAGTTACAGGCAACATAGTGTATTGAGATACAGGCTCAGTGTGTTTGTTTGAGTGTTTTCTGGTAGGACCACATAATCCTCCTCCACCGCCTCCTCCCAACTCAACCTTCAAGGTTCTGTCCTCGACTGATTCCGGTCCTACTTTTCACACCACCTCCACTTTGTGTCCAACAACGGCTTTTCCATCAGTCCCTGCACTGTCTCGTGCGGCGTTCCTCAGGGCTCTGTCCTCGGTCTCCTCCTCTTCACCCTCTACATGCCCCCCCCCCCCCCCCCCCCCTTGGTGACATCATCCACAGACAATGGGGTAAATTTTCACATGTATGCGGATGACACCCAACTCTCTTTCCGCTTCCACCCTCGACTCCAGGACTAACAGCGTCCTGACTGTCTGCCTGTCTGACATTGTGTCCTGGACAAGAGACAACTTTCTCTAGTTGAATGTCCGCAAGACTGAGGCCCTCCTGATTGGCTCGTGTCAGTCCCTCCGCACCTCAGACGCTGACAACATTAGCATCCAAGGCTGTACTCTCCACCTCTCTACGCCTGTCAGGAACCTGGGCGTCTTGTTCAACCCTGAAATGTCCCTCCTCCCCTTTCAGCCTCTCTGCCTCCATACTCTGGAACTCCATCCCACAGTCCCTTCGCCTCGTTCCCTCCATCGCCTCCTTCGGTCTCAACACCCTCCTATTCGACCGTGCCTTCTAACAGGCCCGTACGCAGCGGGGGTGCGACGGGTGCGTAGGCACCCCCCCAAATTATAAAAGGTCCACATTTTCCGGGGTAGAGAATTATATTTTTATCAAATTTAAATACCAAGTAAATTTATTGAACATTTGTGTAACAATTAATTCTTCAAAACTATGTATTACTTATAAATACACATCTTTGAATGATTTAGTATTAATATAAAATTGCTCGCACACCAGAATCGGCGTCTACCCAAAACATACCGCATCGATAGACGCGCTAGTCAATGACGCGGCGAGTCTGTGATTCACTGCGCACCAAGACACAAATCCATCCTCGTTTGGAAATCATCCCGTAAACAGCCACAAAGGTAGCACCACTTCTGGAAGTTAAAATCATCTTTTCATCTGATCACCGTAAGTAAAAATTACTCACGTTTTGAGAGGTGTGACTGTAATGCTAGCAAACAATGACAACATATTTACAAGCTTCTGAGAAATTAAAGCTTTTGAGAACCCAACAAAAAAGTTATGTGTCTGGACGGAAATGCCTATCTTTAAAAAAGATACTCATGGACGTAGGCCTATGCTTTAGCGCCTATGTCTACGTGGTGTGTCAATTGGAAATCATCCCGTATACAGTCACTACATAAAAAGGTAGCACCACTTTGTGGAAGCTGAAATCGAATTTTAATCTGATAAATGTAAGTAAAAATGACATAAGTTTTGATAGGCGTGTTTCTGAAATATCATGTTTCTTGTTTTGTCTTGATTATCACATTTGATTTATATTATTAAAAATGTATTCCGGTAATTAAAAATTGCTTTTAGAGACGTCCACTGGCATGCAAAAAAAAGACCACAAAAATGTGTAAAATATGACCTCAAACTGTGTAAAACGTCGGAGCCTCGAGGGGGCTTTGCCCCCTTCAACCCCCGCCAGGGGCCCTCGGGGGCAGCCCCCAAGCCGCCGGCCATTGTTGGTCCCATCACTAGCAATTCGCACCCCCCCATTAAAAATCCTGCGTACGGGCCTGTTCTAATGCCCTCCCAACTTTCTCCCTTCCCTCCTAACTCTCTCCTGCCGCTCCCCGCTCCCCTGTACCACTCCCTTGCTGGGGTCCAACCTGACTGTACAGCGCCTTGGGACGTCCTTCCGACGTGAAAGGCCCCCTATAAATGTCATTTTGTTGTTGTTGCTGTTGCAGTGATTATCCCCTGGTGGGGATAAGATTGTGCACGTGTGTGCAGGCAGTGGTGGTCCCCACTCTGCGGTGCAGCCAGTTTAAGGCAGTAGGTGTTGGTGTCAGTGGAAGATGGCAGTGGTGGTCCGCACCATATGGTGTAGCCAGTTTAAGGCTGTGTGTGTGTTGATGTGGTTCCCCACCCTGTGGTGTGGCCAGTTTAAGGCAGTGTTGGTGTGGGCCCCACCCTGTGGTGTGGCCAGTTTAAGGCTGGTGTGTTGGTGTGGACCCCACCCTGTGGTGTGGCCAGTTTAAGGCAGTGTTGATGTGAGCCCCACCTTGTGGTGTGTCCAGTTTAAGGCAGTGTTGGTGTGGGCCCCACCCCGTGGTGTGGCCAGTTTAAGGCGGTGTGTGTGTTGGTGTGAGTGTAAGATGGCGGTCAGGCGGCGGGGCCGAGCCCAGGATTTCCTCATTAACAATCACGCTGACCTGGTGGCGGGGCTGGTGGCGCTGCTGCTGCTCGGGATCATGTTCGAGGTCAGACACAACCTGAACAAAACTCCTCGCACCCTCCCCCCCGCCCCCCCCCCCCACCCCACAAACTTTATACAAACTTCCCAACTCCGGGGGGGGGGGCAAAGCTGCCACGTTTATACCTAGATTTACAGCCCCCCCTCCCACACACACATACACACAGCCCCCCCCCTCCCCCACACACACACAGCCCACACACACACAGCCCCCCCCCCATAAACACACACACAGCCCCCCCCCCCCCACACACACAGCCCACACACACACAGCCCCCCCCCATAAACACACACACAGCCCCCCCCCCCCATAGCCACCCCCCCCACACACACACAGCCCCCCCCATAGCCACCCCCCCCACACACACAGCCCACACACACACAGCCCCCCCCCATAAACACACACACAGCCCCCCCCATAGCCACCCCCCACACACACACACAGCCCCCCCCCCCACACACACAGCCCCCCCCCACACACACACAGCCCCCCCCACACACAGACAGCCCCCCCCCATAGCCACCCCCCCCACACACACAGCCCCCCCATAAACACACACAGCCCCCCCCCCCATAGCCCCCCCCCACACACACACATAGCCCCCCCATAAACACACACATAGCCCCCCCCACACACACACAGCCCCCCCCCCCATAGCCCCCCCCCACACACACAGCCCCCCCATAAACACACACATAGCCCCCCCCACACACACACAGCCCCCCCCACACACACACAGCCCCCCCCCCATAAACACACACACAGCCCCCCCCCCCATAGCCACCCCCCCCACACACACAGCCCCCCCATAAACACACACCCAGCCCCCCCCCCATAGCCCCCCCCACACACACACACAGCCCCCCCCCCATAAACACACACATAGCCCCCCCCACACACACACAGCCCCCCCCCCCATAGCCCCCCCCCCACACACACAGCCCCCCCATAAACACACACACAGCCCCCCCCCATAGCCCCCCCACACACACACACAGCCCCCCCATAAACACACACACAGCCCCCCCCCATAAACACACACACAGCCCCCCCCCCCCATAGCCACCCCCCCACACACACAGCCCCCCCATAAACACACACCCAGCCCCCCCCCATAGCCCCCCCCACACACACACACAGCCCCCCCCATAAACACACACACAGCCCCCCCCCATAGCCCCCACACACACAGCCCCCCCCCCCATAGCCCCCCACACACACACAGCCCCCCCCATAGCCCCCCCCACACACACACAGCCCCCCCATAGCCCCCCCACACACACACACAGCCCCCCCCATAGCCCTCCACACACACACACATAGCCCCCCCCATAGCCCCCCCCCCACACACACACAGCCCCTCCCCACACACAGCCCCCACCATAGCCCCCCACACACACACAGCCCCCCCTCACACACACACACAGCCCCCCCCATAGTCCCCACACACACACACACAGCCCCCCCATAGCCCCCCCTCCACACACACACAGCCCCCCCCATAGCCCCCCCACACACACACAGCCCCCCCCCCACACACACAGCCCCCCCCACAAACACACACACTGCCCCCTCCACAAACACACACACACAGCCCCCCCCCCATAGCCCCCCCCACACACACACACAGCCCCTCCCCACACACAGCCTCCACCATAGCCCCCCCCCCCACACACACACACAGCCCCCCCATAGCCCCCCCCCACACACACACAGCCCCCCCATAGCCCCCACACACACACACAGCCCCCGCCACACACACACAGCCCCCCCCCCCACACACACACACACAGCCCCCCCAACACACACACACAGCCCCCGAACAAACACACACACACACACAGCCCCCCCCACAAACACACACACACAGCCCCCCCCTAGCCCCCCCACACACACACAGCCCCCCCCCCACACACAGCCCTCCTCCACAAACACACACACAGCCCCCCCATAGCCCCCCCACACACACAGCCCCCCATTGCCCCCCCCCCACACACACAGCCCCCCCACAGACACACAGCCCCCCCATAGCCCCCCCCCACACACAGCCCCCCCCACAAATACACACACACACACACAGCCCCCCCCCACACCCCCCCCACGCACACACACAGCCCTCCCCCCACACACACAGCCCCCCCCTCACACACATACACACAGCCCTCCCCCCACACACACACAGCACCCCCCACACACACAAAGCGTTGCTAGTGCAGGGGGTTGGTTAGAGATGGAGAGAGCTGTGTGTGGGAGAGTTTAACACTAACTTTGTGTTTATTTACAGGTGACGGCAAAGACAGTGTTTATATTCATCTCCCCCCAATACAACATCAGCTCACCCACTGCAGGTACCTCCCCCACCCCACACACCCCCCAGCCCCCCCCCCCACACCCCACCCCAGCCCCCCCCACACCCCGCCCCCCCCCACACACCCCCCCCCCCCCACCCCCCCCCCCCCCACACACACCCCCACACCCCACCCCAGCCCCCCCCCACACCCCGCCCCCACCCACACCCCCACACACCCGACCCCAGCCCCCCCCCCACACCCCACCCCAGCCCCCCCCCCCACAGCACCCCCCACCCCCCCCCCCAGCCCCCCCCCACACCCCACCCCAGCCCCCCCCTACACCCCCCCCCCCCAGGCCCCCCCCCCACACACACCCCCAGCCCCCCGCCACCCCCCCCCCTACACCCAGCCCCACCCCCCACACACACCCCCAGCCCCCCCCTACACCCCACCCCAGCCCCCCCCCACACCCTCCAGCCCCCCCCACAATACTACATCAGCTCCCCCACTGCAGGTACCGACTCCTCCCCCAGCCCAGCTTCCCTCCCAATACAACATCCCACTGCCGGTAGCCCCCGCCCCTTACCCGCTCAGTAAGGGGGGCAGTACTTGTGGGGCAGTATTGTTGACGGTAAAGCCCAAAGCGGGCGGGAGTGGGGGGGGGTGATCAGAGGGGGGAGTGGTTGGCGAGGGGGGAGGGGGTGTGGTGGGGAGGGGCAGTGGGGGGGGGAGGGGGGCAGCAGGGGGGGAGTGGGAGGGGGCGGGAGCGGGGCGGGGAGCAGTTGGCGATGGGGGAGAGGGCAGTTGGATGGTGTAGGTTGAGTTTGGGAGGTGACTCTCTCTCTCTCTCTCTCTCTCTCTCGCTGACAGATGGGGAGACAGTTCTCTATCAGTCTGGAGTCCGTGATCTCCTCACTGTTCTCTTTTATTTCTTCATCGCCATCATCCTTCACGCTGTCATCCAGGAATACGTCCTCGACGTGAGTAAAGCTGCCTCCATCACTTCCCCCCCCCCCCCACCCCCCACTCCCCAAGCAACTCCGCCCCCCCCCCCCCCCGCACCCGACAACTCCCCTTCCCCACAGCAATTCCCCCCCCGCCCCGGCATCTCTCTCCCCATCCCCCCCCCCTGCCGCGGCAACCCCCACCCCCAGCAACTCCTCCCCCCCTAGCATCTCCCCCCTCCTCCCCCCAACCCTACCCCAGCCCCGATGATGATGATGATGATGATGACGATGATGTTACAGAAAGTCAACAAGCGGCTCCATCTGTCGAAGATCAAACAGAACAAGTTCAGTGAATCTGGACAATTGCTGACCTTTCACCTGATATCTGCAGTGTGGGGGCTGAGCACTGTGCTGACGGTGAGGTGGGGGGGGCTGTACTAATGGTGGTGGTGGTGGGTGGGTGTTAATGGTGTGGAGGGAGCTGTGCTAATGGTGGGGAGTTGCTGTGGTTATGGTTGCGGGGGAGCTGTGATTATGGTGAGGGTGGGGAGCTGTGGTTTTGGTGGGGGTGTGGGGGGGAGCTGTGGTTATGGTGAGGGTGGGGGGGCTGTGGTTATGGTGAGGGGGGGGGGGGGGGAGCTGTGGTTATGGTGAGGGTGGGGGGGCTGTGGTTATGGTGAGGGTGGGGGGGGGGGCTGTGGTTATGGTGGGGGGGGGGGGGTGCTGTGGTTATGGTGGGGGTGTGGGGGGGAGCTATGGTTATGGTGAGGGTGTGGGGGGGAGCTGTGGTTATGGTGGGGGAGGGGGCCAGGATTGACGGTTCCCTTTCCCTCCTCCCCACAGGAAGGTTACCTGGTGAAGCCGAGCAGTCTGTGGGAGGATTATCCACACACCAACATGTCGTAGGTAGCTCGCATGACTGGCATGAGTGAGTGTGACAGGTGTGAGCTGGAGAGTGTGACAGGTGTGAGCTGGTGAGTGTGACAGGTGTGATTTACATGTGTTGTGGTTACAGATTCCAGGTGAAGTTTTATTTTCTGTCGCACATGGCCTACTGGCTGCACTCACTGCCTGAGCTGTACTTCCAACGTGTACGGAAGGTCAGTGGTGGGGGGAAGATGGTGGGGGGGGAGATGGGGGGCGGGGGAGACGGGGAGGGGGAGAGACGGTGGGGGAGAAGCCACTTTGTTGACATTAATTCTCTCTCAGGAGGATCTCCCGCGGCAGTTGCTCCACATCTCCCTGTATTTGCTGCACCTCTCGGGGGCTTACCTCATCCAGTGAGTATGTTCCCCCCTCCCCTGCAACCCCACCCCTCCCTCCATACCCCCACCGCTCAACTCCCCCTCTATGATTGTCTGTGTGTGTGTCTCTGACTGTCTGTGTGTGTTTATCTGTGTGTGTCTCTCTCTCTGATTGTCAGTGTGTGTGTCACTCTATGACTGTCTCTCCCACCGCCTTCACTTTGTCTCCTCCTAACGGCTTCTCCTCCAGCCCCCGCACAGTCACATGTGGCGTTCCCCAGGGCTCTGTCCTTGACCCCCTGCTCTTCACCCTCTACACTCTCCCCCTGGGCGACATCATCCGCAGACATGGGGTAAACTTCCACACATACGTGGGTGACACCCAACTCTACCTCTCCGTGTCCACCCTCGACTCCGTGTCTGTGTGTGACTGTCCCTCTGACTGTTTGTGTGTCTCTGTCTAAGTGTGTGTGGGTCTCTCCCACTCTGTGTGTGTGTGTGTGTGTGTGTGTGTGTGTGTGTGTCTCTCTGACTGTCCGCATGTCTGTCTCTCTATCTCTCTTTGACTGTCTGTGTATGTGTCTCTCTCTCTGACTGTCTCTCTCTCTCTCCCCGTGTCTCTCTGTGTGTTTGTGTGTCTCTCTCTGACTGTGTGTATATATGTGTGTCTCTCTGACTATATCTGTGTGTGTGTGTGTCAGGTTGACGCGGGTGGGGCTGGTGTTGGTTGTTGTTCACTCTCTCCCTGAGATCATCTTCCACGCGGCCAGACTAGGTCACTACATACACGAGAGTCACCAGCGACTGTGAGTGCCGGGGTGGGGGGGGGGGGTTGGGGGGGGGGGCGGAGTGGTGTGGGGGGGGAGATGTGGCGGTGACAGGTGAGTGTGAGGGGTGGGGGAATGAAGCGGTGAGGGGTTGGTGAGTAATTGGGGGGTGAGTGGAGAGGGGGGGGTGAGGGGGTGTGTGGGGGCGTTGAGAAAGGGAGGGTGAGGGTGATGGGGGGTGTGAGGGGGCGGGAGTGAAGGGGGGAGGTGTTGGGGGGTGAGGGGTTGGGGGGTGAGGGGGGTTTTGTGACTGTGTCTGTGTCTGTGTCTCAGGTTTGGGCTCTGGGCTGTGGTGTTTGGGATTTGCCGGTTGGTGACTGTGACTCTGACCGTCCTGACTGTCGGCTTCGGCCTGTCCCGAGCCCCCCACCCCCACCCCCATCCCCACCCCCACAGGGCAACCTTCAACAGCGTCTTACTGCGGTCAGTCTGACTCCCACCCTCACCCCCACCCCCTCACTGCCCCCATCCTCACCCCCCTCCCACACCTCACTGCCCGCACCCACTCACTGCCCCCACGCGCCCCACTGCCTCCAGTGTGTGATTAGCGTGTTGTGTCCGAGGCTGTGTGTGATTAGCGTGTTGTCTCCAGGCTGTGTGTTCTCGGCACCGTGTGTTATACACAAGGTTCCATGATGTGGAAATTCATCAATTTCCAACTTCGACGTTGGCGGCAAAACCGACAGGAAAACTCAGCTGGAAAACACCTTCAGCCGAGCCCCCCACCAGGGAAACAGCGGGCCCCACGCAGGGGGGAGACAGGTCAGTCAGCGGCACTGAGAGGGCACACTCCTATATTGTGGAGTCCTTGGCTCAGGGGTTAGAACACTCACCTTACAAGCGAGAGACCTGGGTTCAGTACCTGACAAGTCAGCCCAAAATCTTGGGCAAGTTTCCTTACTCCACACACACACATACACAACACGCAACACACACAGAACATACAACGCAACACGCACACAGACACACAACACACATAACACGCCTAATAATAATTCCTCAAAAAAATTGGTCATTTTAATCCACGACTGTTTATGGACCTGCTGTGCGCAATTGGCTGCTGCATTTCGCCCACAAATATATACAGTCAATTCACTTTACAGTATATTCCGTGAAGTGCTTTGAGACACAGTCTAGAAGAGGTGAAAAGCGCTGAATCAAATGCAAGGATTATTATTAATAATAGTGTCTCTGTCTCTATTCTCACACTCGGTGTGTTCTCTCTCTCTCTATTCTCACACTCTGTATTCTCTCTCTCTATTCTCACTGTGTATTCTCTCTCTCTCTTTGCAGGAGGCTCTGACTGCCCAATGTACAAACTTTCTCCTGATGACGGATCATCTCCTCGCACCCGTCGAGCCAAGTCTGCCTGACTCTGCCTGACTGACGGCTTCTCACGGTGACCGATCCTCAGCTACGCCAGACTGGGGGGGTGAGGTTCTGCCTCCAGTCATTCCCCCTCCCCCACCAGACTTGTCTCCTTGTACTGTCTCACTTCCTCTTTGTGTCTCCCTCTGTATAAGTGTGTTTGTGAGCGAGATTTTGTGTGAGTGAGTGTGTTTGAGCGTGTGTCTGCGAGTGTGTCTGTGAGTGTCTGTCTGAGCAAGTGTTTGTGAGTGTCTGAGTGCGTGTGTCTGAGTATGTGTGTCTGTGAGCGAGTGTGTTTGTGAGAGCGAATGTGTCTGTGAGCGAGTGTCTGTGTGTGTGTGAGCGAGTATGTCTCGAGCCCCCTGACCACCCCCATGCTTGTCTCTGTCTCACACTCATTGCTGAGCTCTTGTGAGCTGGTTGTGAAAGCGCTGTGTGTGTGTTAATGTGTAAATAAAACTGCAAATGGTAGTTTGTGCATCTTTGATCAGTGATGGTGTGAGTATGAGAGAGTCCAGGTGTTGGTGGAGGAGGGAGTCACAGGCTGACAGCCAGGATGGCTGTTCTATCAGGAGAGTGTCTCAAAGCTTCACAGTAATTACCGTAATGACTGTGTGTCTTGTACAGAGACACAACAGAGACAAAAAATGCAGTAACTGTGTGTCTTGTAGGCGAACACAGTGGACAGTTAGCACAAAGCAACGAGTTTGTGGAGGATTATCAGCCAGGACATGGGGAGAGACACTAAATTGACTTCCCTCACAGTGACATCGGATCATTGAGGCTCTGAACCAGGCCCGGTTTAATGTTTTAAGATTAGGGGTCAGCCTTTTCGCACTAAGTTGAAGAAACACTTCTTCACTCAGATGGTAGTGAATTGATGGAATTCTCTACCCCAAAGCTGCTGTAGATGCTCAGTCCTTGAACATATTCAAGACTGAGATTGACAGATTTCTTAAGGATTAAGGGATATGGAGATAAAGTGGGTAGGTGGAATTAGATTAGAAGATCAGCCATGATCTTATTGAATGAGGGGCAGGCTTGAGGGGCTGAATGGTCTATGCCTGTTCCTTATTATGTTCTTACAACAACAACAACTTTGATTTATATAGTGCCTATCACAAATTGGCGACGAGGATGGGATAGTGGATTCCCTAGCTATTTCTGTTTGTAGGACAAGGACTGTAGAAAGTGCGGAGAGGTGTGTGAAGACTTTTTGTTTTGATTGAGAGCTACAAATCCAGTAACGTTTGCGTTCACGTGTGGTGAGACTGTAAAAAATTCAAAAATGACGACTCCGATCGGATACATCGGACAATTGGGTGAGTTTCAACAAAGCCGGGAAACGTTTAGTGCTCACATTGAGCGGTTGGAGATGTTCTTTGCTGCCAATAATATTGTTGAAATTGAAGCTTCTGAAGATAACGCTGCAAATGTAAATACAGCAGCACAAGAAAGAATGAGAGCAATCTTTCTGACAGAAGTGGGTTCTGATATGTATGAAACGGTGAAGAATTTGTTAACCCCCAGCTAAGCCTAAGGACACACCATTGAAGGACATCCTTGAAAAGCTTACAGAACACTATGACCCAAATCATTAGAGATTGCAGAGAGTTACTGATTTGGTACCAGATGTCAATTACCAGAGGAAAACATTGGCAATTTTATCGTAGCATTGAAAAAGCTGTGATACACTGCAAATTTGGAGATTTCCTGGACTGCGTTACAAGATAGGTTTGTGTGTGGACTGAAGAGCGACCGTATCCGAAGCAAATTAATGACAATGTCACAGATAACATTTGATTTAGCATGTAAAACTGCTTTATGGCTGAGAGAGATTCAAAAGAAGTTCGAGCCAGTTATTGCCTAACAGTGGGGGAGGTAAACAAAGTGCAGATGTGCAAACCGAAATTCAAAGCACCTGTGAGTTGACTCTAGGGAAGAGTAGCTGGATTAATGCAAAGTCATGCTATCGATGTCTGGGTTCTCATCCAGCACAATCTTGCCCTTTCACGAACGCGGAGTGTTATTCGTGCCATAAGACTGAGCATCTTGCGAAGGTTTGTTTCAAGACCAAGGGGACGAATGCGGTCAAGAAAGGACGTCAGTTTCTGCATACGGTTGAGCGACACCAGGAGAGCAAGGTCTCTGAGGAGCCAGTGGAGATCAACACGATCTACAACACAAAAGTGTCCAGTAGCAAGTCGCATGGCATCAAGGTCCAAGTAACATTGGATGGAGTCCCAGTAATCATGGAAGTTGATACTGGAGCAGCAGTCAGTGTGGTGTCTGAAAAACTGTATCGAGAAAAGCTGAGCAAAAATAAGCTACAAACAGCAAGGGTTGAGCTGCGTAGCTATGGAGGAGAGATCATCCCAGTTGTGGGTAGAGTGTGTGTTCCGGTTACATACAAGGATCAATGTGTGAATTTGCCAATTCTCGTGGTGAAGGGAGAAAAGCCAGAATAACTTGGTAGAAATTGGATGGAATCGCTGAAATTAGATTGGCAAGAAATCTTCCATGTGCAAATCTAATTCACAACACAGAAAGAGGTGATAAAAGAAGCATCCGACGGTGTTCAGTGAACCCGGTGCACCAGTCAGCGGATACAAAGCGAGTGTAGGAGTGCAAGGTGAAGCAAGGCCAGTGCACTATAAGCCACGCCCAGTGCCATACGCAATGAGAGCAAAAGTAGAAAAAAAACTGAAAATACTTGAAAAAGAGAACATTATCAGTAAAGTACAACAAAGTAATTGGGCTACTCCTATTGTTGTAGTTCCAAAATCTGACGGTAGTATTAGAATCCCTGGGGACAACAAGGTAATGGTGAATCAAATTCTTGAGTGTAGTCCACCTGACACGTTACCAAATGTAGAAGATTTGTTCAACACATTGGTAGGTGGTAAAGTATTTTCTAAAATGGACTTGTCAAATGTCTATTTACAGTTAGAGTTAGATGAGAAGTCAAAGGCATGCTTGACTATCAATCCTCATATGAGCCTGTATCAATACAATAGGCTACCATTTGCTATTGTGTCAAGCCCAGGAATTTTCCAAGGGGTCATGACTCAGATTCTAGAGGGAATCAATGGGATAAAATGCTACCTTGATGAAATACTCATCTCTGCGCCAAATAGGCAGGTTCATGATGAAAGGCTACATATGGTGTTACAAAGGTTAGAGAAACACCAAGTACGTGTCAAGGATCACAAATATGAGATGTTCAAAGAGTCTGTAGAGTACCTAGGGCACAAGGTAGACAAAGATGTGTTGCACCCAACCCAGAGTAAGGTCGATGCGATCAGGAACGCGCCCATTCCCAGAAACACATCTGAGTTACGATCATTCTTGAGATTGTTGAATCATTACGGAAAATTCATTCAAAATTTGGCAACCTTTATATACCCCTTGAATGAGCTTTTGAAGAAAGATGTACCATGGAAATGAACACGTGAATGTGACCAAACTTTCAAGTTGTGTAAAAAACAGCCAGTAGATGGTACAATGCTGGTACACTGTGATGTCACAAAGATCAACAAGCATCTGACGCCTCCCCATACAGGGTTGGTGCGGTTATCTCTCATGTGTTAGAAATAGGGGAAGAGAGACCAATAGCTTTCGCTTCTAGAACACTGAGTAGCAGTGAGAAAAACTACGCCCAAATAGAGAGAGAAGCTTTGGCCTTGATTTTTGGAGTTGGGAGATTCCACAAATACTTGTATGGTCGCAAGTTCATCATTGAAACAGACCATAAACATTTGACAACCATCCTAAATCCAAAGTCACAGGTACCTACTCTAGCAGCAGCCAGAATGCAAAGATGGTCCTTAATCTTGTCAGCATATCAGTATGACATACAATATCGTAGGTCAACAGACCATGGTAATGCCGATGCAATGTCGAGGTTACCCTTAGCATCAGAAATGAAACCCAACAGGGAAGATGTGTTCTATTTTTCCCATGTAAAAGAGCTGCCAGTCACATCAAGTGACATCAGCAAGGCAACTCGTAGGGACAGGGTTTTATCCAAGGTGCATGACTATATTGCCAGTGGGTGGCCTAGTCATATGACTGAGTCAGAAGAAGAAATTAGTCCATACTTTGTTAGGAGACATGAATTGTCAAATGACCAAGGGTGTGTCATGACGGGAGCCAGAGTGGTAATTCCTGAAAGGTACAGAGTACAGTTGTTAGGTGATCTTCATGATCAACACCTGGGGATGTGTCTGAGCAAGAGTCTAGCTAGAAGCTATCTATGGTGGCCAGGGTTGGATAAAGACATTGAAAACACAGTAAAACAGTGTAGTGTATGTGAGTTGGTTGGAAGGAGTCCACTACCAGTACCACTACAGTCATGGAAATGGCCAGCCAGAGTGTGGCAAAGGTTACACATAGGTTTTGCAGATCTAAATGGACAGCAGTTGTTCATTGTGATAGATAGTCATTCCAAGTGGGTTGAGGTGTTTCCGATGAACACAACATCTAGCAAAACTTTGGATATTTTGGATATTTTGAAAGGGTTGTTTGCTTCATATGGATTTCCAGAGGAAATTGTGTCTGACAACAGACCACAGTTCTATTCAAGAGTTCACGCAAGGCATGAAAAAGAATGGTGTGAAGCACACTAGAGTAGCTGCTGACCATCCAGCTTCGAATGGTGCTGCAGAATGCACAGTGCAACTTGTCAAACACGCGCTAGTTAAGCAAATGCTAGATGCAAACCCAAGGAAAAGTCAATTATCATTGCCTCATAAACTAGCCAACTTTCTGATAACATATCATAACACACCTCGCACCACTACAGGCAGAACACCGGCTGAGTTGTTCCTAAAAAGACACCCGAGAACAAGATTTTCATTGTTAAAACCCAATTTAGCACAAACGGTAGAAGGAAAACAGCCGAGACAGAGAGAGAACCATGATAGAGGTAGGGTGAAAGACAGAAAGCTGGAGTTAAACCAAAAAGTTAAAGTGAAGAACCATCATCACAAATAGGTAAAGTGGGGACCAGGAAGAGGAGTGAAAGTATGTGGACCTATTTGGTCAGGATGTTTGAAAGTGGCAAACTCAGATTTGTTCATATTGATCATATCTTACCTACACAAGTACAGGATGGAGAGAAATGGATAAATCTAATAAACCAAATAGTTTGAGACCAATAAACGAGTCAGTAATGGTAACAGAGGACTAAACAGGAAACCAGAATTCAAGTGTGAATGAAGGTGAGGGTTTAGTTCCAGGTGATAGTCAATAGAGCCTGACTGAAGAACTGGAGACTAGGAGTGAAAGTCAAGATGAATACCAGACTCAACAAATGGCGAGTCCAAGTGCTATCATGAGTCCTAAAACTTTTGGACAGGGAAGGTATCCCGTTAGAAGTAGGAAACCAGTCGTCAAGTTTGAATTTTGATTGGATGTGTCAAAGTTTGAACATAATATACATAAATTGTACGTATGTATTACTGTCCGGTGATATATCGGTTATATCAGTATAATTTTTCATACCGATATGCCGATATTGGAAATTTTAATATATCGGTATATCAAAACATTCGGTATAAAAAAAATTGGTTTATCGCAAAATATCGATATATAGTGTCCAGCGATATATCGGTTATATCGGTATAATATGAAACTTTTTCAACTTACTTTGTCGTCGGCATTGCAAACCTCCTGGGCCTAGAGCACGCATATCGGAATGCACGCGCACCTCCGAATGCGTGCACATACACAGGATTAAAAAAAACAGTGATATCGATATATATCGATATGAGCCCACCGATATATCGATATCGGAAAATTTCTTTATCGACGGACCCTAGTATGTATAAATTGTATGTATGTACAAAAATTGTATATAGCATTGTGTTTTGAATGTCAGTAATTGTAACTTTTTCATAACTTCTTCATTAAGGAGGGAGGAGCTGTGATAGCGCCATCTAGTGACCAGTGTATATAAATGTAAATAAACCACATGATGTGTGCAGTCGTTTTCCAGAACATCAGTGTGAACGTGTGTGATACTTGTAGTCCCAGAGATATCACAGTGCCCTCCACGCCGGATGGCATTTCAGAGGGCTTCACAAAAGCGGATCCTGGGACTGAGCCAGGGGCAGGGATAGAAAGGTGACCAAAGGCGCAGTCGAAGAGAAAGTTCTTCAGCTGGGACCTGAAGCTGAGAAATGGGGGGGCAAGGCGAAGGTAGTGAGGAAGGGAATTCCAGAGCCTCGGGGCGTAGTGGCTGAAAGCACGGCCGCGGAGGGTGAAGCGGAGGATTCGGGGAGACATGGAGGACGCCAGATCCAGTGGAGTGAAGGCAACGGGTGCTGGTTTGAGGAGAGAGGAGGTCGGAGAGGTAGGGCGGGTGCAGAGGAGTGGAGGGATTTGAAGACAAGGATGAGGATCTTGAAGTCGATCCTCTCGGGGATAGGGAGCTAGTGAAGTCTGGCAAGGACTGGGGTAACGGGGGAGTGAAGTGTGGTGCGGGTGAGAACGCCGGGCGGCAGAGTTCTGAATGAGCTGGACTCTGTGAATTGTGATGGAGGGGAGACCGGCGAGGAGGCCATTGGAATAGTCCAGCCGAGAGGTGACAAAGGCGTGGACCAGGGGTATTTTATATCTCATCTGAAGGACGGACCCTCTGACAATGTGTGGCTTTCCCGGTGAGGCCTGGAGCAGCGTAAATTACAACCTCCTAACACACAGGGCAGAGACATCACAAACAACAGATTCCCCCACAGAAGTGGAGGCCATGATCGCTATAGAATCTTTATTATTTGTCTGGGAGGGTTGCTATATTGACGGAGGCTCCAGTCCTGGGGGGAGAGTGGTCAGCACGTGGGGACGACAGGTCTCTGAGGGGTGACCAGGGCCAGGGGCTCAGATGTTTCCGTCGGCCTCTGGTCATCACACTCGGCCACTCCATCCAAAATCCCAGCTCGACATAGGGAGACACAGCTAGAGAGCGAGAGAGACACAGAGGGTAACAGTGAAATGGAGGCAGATTGAGTAACAGCCTCAACAATCAGTGTGCAGAAACCTCAGCTCACAAGTTACAAATCAAACAATCCCAACAAGTACCAGTGTGAGGCTCTCCCTGACTGGGCCTCCTGATCGCCAACAAGACCGAAGTCAGAAGAGATTGTGTGATAGTGGGAATTAGGTGCAGAGGGGAAACTGGTGCGAAGTTGTAAAATGTATATTATGATATTGACAATAATATAAAAACATGTCTGTGAACACGGCTGGGCAGCTGAGAACCGTGGCAATGCACAGTGTGTGTCCTGTGGGAACTCCACAATGCTTTGTGCACCTGGACAATCAAAACTTACATTTATACAGCGCCTTTCACGTCAAGAGGACGTCCCAAGGCGCTGTACAGTCAGGTAGGGACCAGAGCAGGGGGTGGAGGGGTCGGGGCAGGATGAAGAAGAGTTGGAAAATTGACAGTATATTTGTGGGCGAAAGGCAGCAGCCAAATTGCGCACAGCAGTGTCCCACAAACAGTCATGGAAGTGGGATTAGGGAAAAGGTGGGGAAAGAAGGCAAGGGGAGGGGTGCTATATATAACCTGGACAATCATGTCCACAGGAAGAGCCTCCGGCTGCTCGAGCCTGAGCTGAAGATTTCTGAGCTGGAAGAGAGACTGGAGTCACTACATGGTGTACGGGACGCGGAGGATTTCATGGACCAAACATTTCAGGAGGTGGTCACCCCAAAGCCACCGAGGGTTCAGAGGGAGAGTGACTGGGTGACAGCCCGACATGGTAGGACGAGGGGACGGGCAGTGCAGAAATACCTCACAACCGGTGTCTGTATTGATTACTGATGAGGGTGTTGATACCTCGGGGGAGAGTAGTAAACGGCAAGTGGATGCACAGGGAGACATAGGGAAGAGTGTAAATCTGGTTGTCATTGGGGATACAGCGATCAAAGGTATAGACAGGCGTTTCTGCTACCGCAGACGTGAGTCTCGGATGGTATGTTGACTCCCTGATGCCAGGATTGAAGACATCACAAAACAGGTGTATAAGATGCTACAGGGGGAAGGGGAACATCCAGATGTCGGGGAAAAAAGGGCTGAGATACTACAGGGATACTATCAGAAGCTGGGAAAAAAACTAAAGTAGAACCTCAAAGGTGGTAATCTCTGTACTACTCCCAGGCCTCGTGCAAGTGAGTTCCAAAATGGCAGGATCAAGCACATGAATGCATGGCTGGCTGGAGAAATGGTGTAGAAAGGAGGGCTTTAGGTTCCTGGATCATTGAGACCAGTTCTGGAACCTGTACAAGATGGATGAGTTACACCTAAACAGGGCGGGGACCAATGTCCTTACAGGGAGGTTATCTAATGCTGTAGTGGGGTGGGGGGTTAATCTAATTTTGAGGGGGAAGGGAATGCAAAAAGCAATGGTCCAGAAAAAAAGAGGGATAAGACGGGGGGAAATGCAGAACAGGCAAAGTCTGTCTTGGGAGTGCATGTGTCATGTGTGTAAATGCGCAGTTTTGACAAACAAGATTGGTGAGCTGCAGGCTCAAGTTGCCGCAGGGGGATATGATGTAACAGCAGTAATGGAGGCTTGGCTCAAACAGGGGCAGGAATGGGAGCTGAATATTCCTGGCTATAATGTATTCAGGAGGGATAGGGAAGGAAAAAAAGGAGGGGGAGTGGCAATATTAATTACAGACACGGTTACAGCCTTGGAAAGGGACAAGGTGCTGGAGGGCCTACAAACAGAATCTTTCTGGTTAGAGTTAAAGAACAAAAAAGGAGCTGGTTACGTTGTTAGGTGTATACTATAGACCACCAAATAGTTCACAAAGATGCAAATAGAGTTGTGATAATGGAGGACTTCAATTATCCCAACATTGACTGGTAAAATAACAGCGCAAAGGGCAAGGAGGGAGAAGGATTCCTGAAATGTATACAGGACAACTTTCTTGATCTGTATGTTTCCAGCTCAACGAGGAAGGAAGCAGAGCTGGATCTAGTTCTGGGGAATGAAGTGGGGCAAGTGAAGCAGGTTTCAGTTGGAGAGCATCTGGGCAATAGTGATCACAACATCATTAGATTCAGAGTAACTTATGGAAAGAGACAAGGAACAATCAAAGGTGAAGCTACTCAACTGGAAGAGGGCTAATTTCAGTGGGTTAAAAAGGGACCTAGCCAAGGTGGATTGGAAAGAAAGATTGGCAGGTGAAACAGCTAAGGAGCAGCGGGAAGTCTTCAAGGAGGAGATAGTTCAGGGACAGAACAAATACATTCCCACAAAGGAAAAAAGTAGGGCAACCAAACCTCCTGGACGACTAAGGAAATTGGGACTAAAATAATACGGGAAAAGGAGGCTTATGACGAATATCAGGCCCAAATTCAGAAGACAACCAAATGGAATATAGGAAGTGCAGAGGAGAACTGAAAAAGGAAATAAGAGGGGCAAAGAGATTATACGAGAAACGACTAGCAGGTAACATTAAAGGGAACCATAAGGTATTTTACAAACATATCAAGAATTAAAAGGTTAGTGACAATGACAAGTAGGTTGGGATGTCCTCCCGACGTGAAAGGTGCTGTAGAAATGTAATTTTGTTGTTGTTGTATATGCATAGAGTACAAAAGTCAGGAAGTTCTGACTAAACTCTATAAAACTTTGGTTAAGCCTCAGCTAGAGGACTGTGTTCAATTCTGGTCACCACATTTTAGAAAAGATGTTAAAGCTTTGGAAAGGGTGCAGAGGAGATTTACAAGGATGGTACCAGGAATGAGGGACTTCAGCTATGAGGAAAGGCTAGGATTATTTTCATTGGAGCAGAGAAGGTTGCGGGGAGATCTAAGAGAGGTTTTTAAGATCATGAGGGGATTCGACAAAGTAGATAGGGAAAAACTGTTTCCACTAGAATCATAGAATCATAGAATTTTACGGCACAAAAGGAGGCCATTCGGCCCATCTAGTCTGTGCCGGCTCTTTGAAAAGAGCGATTCAATCCCACTGCCCTGCCCGCTCCCCACAGCCTCATAGACTCGTTCTCCCTAAATAAAGATCTAATTCCCTTTTAAAAGTTGTTATCGAATCAGCCTCCACCACCTTTTCAGGCAATGCATTCCAGATTCGAACAACTCGCTGAGTGAAAACATTTCTCCTCAGCTCCCCTCTACTGCGCCTTGAAACTATTTTAAATCTGTGACGAGTCACAGATTCACCCACGAGTGGAAATAGTTTTTCTCTATTTGCCCTGTCGCAACCCCTCATGATCTTATAAACCTCTATTAGGTCTCCCCTCAATCTTCTCTGCTCCAGAGAGAATAACCCTAGCCTATCTAGCCTCTCCTCATAGCTGAAGTCCCTCAATCCTGGCACCATCCTAGTAAATCTTCGTTGTACCCTTTCCAATGCCTTCACATCCTTTCTGTAGTGTGGTGACCAGAATTGAACACAGTATTCCAGCTGAGGCCTCACCAAAGTCCTATAGAGGTTAGTCAGCACTTCCTGACTTTTGTACTCTATACCCCTATTTATAAAGCCTAGTATGCCTTCTTAACAGCCTTGTCTACCAGTCCTGCCACCTTCAACGAGTCACTAACACAAATCCCCAGGTCTCTCTGTTCCTTTACACCATTTAAAATTGTACTATCTAGCCTATATTGCCTCCCTTCATTTCTTCTCCCAAAATGCATCACCTCACACTTCTCTGCATTAAACTTCATCTGCCATGTGTCTGCCCACTTTACCAATTTGTCTATATCCTCTTGCAGATGGCTACTATCCTCCTCACTGTTTACTATTCTCCCTAACTTAGTGTCATCTGCAAACTTGGAAACTGTACTCCGTACACCCAAGTCCAGATCATTGATGTAGATTACAAACAGCAATGGTCCCAAAACCGATCCCTGTGGCACACCACTGCTCACTTCCCTCCAATCTGAAAAACAGCCGCTCACTACAACTCTCTGCTTTCTGTCTCGCAGCCAGTTGTGGATCCACGCTGCCACTGTCCCTTTTACGCCATGGGCCTTTAATTTCATAATAAGTCTCTCATGTGGCACTTTGTCAAATGCCTTTTGAAAGTCCATGTAAACTACATCAACTGCGCTACCATTATCCACCCATTCCGTTACCTCATCAAAAAATTCTATCAGATTTGTAAAGCAAGATTTGCCTTTAACAAATCCATGTTGACTGTCCTTTATTAGCCTATATCTTTCTAAGTGAAGATCTACCTTGTCCCTGATTATGGACTCTAGAAGTTTGCCCACTACCGACGTTAGACTGACTGGTCTGTAGTTACCAGGCTTGTCCTTCTGCCCCTTTTTATACAAGGGAGTAACATTAGCTATCCTCCAGTCCTCTGGCACGACCCCTGTGTCCAAGGAAGATTGAAAGATCGTGGCCAGAGTCCCTGCTATTTGCTCCCGTGCCTCACTTAGTAACCTAGGGTGCATCCCATCCGGACCAGGTGACTTATCCACCTTGAGCGACGTCAACCTTTTTAGCACTCCCTCTCTGGTTATAATTATTCTATCCATTTCTCCTACCCTCTCCTCTAATACCATGGCATTGGCTGTATCATTTTCTTTTGTGAAGACAGAGGCGAAGTACTCATTCAGTACATCAGCCATGCCCTCTGCCTCCACAATGAGATTTCCTCCTAGGTCCCTAATTGGCCCCACCCTCTCCTTGACCAACCTTTTACTCTTAATATGTTGGTAAAAAACCTTAGGGTTCCCCTTAATCTTACTCGCTAATTGTTTTTCATGCAGTCTCTTTGCCCCTCTAACTTTCTTTTTTAGTTCTATCCTACACTTCCTATATTCTGCTTTGTTCCCTTCTGAATTTTGAGCCTGACACTTATCATAAGCCTCTTTTTTTTGTTTTATTTTGGCCCCGATTTCCTTAGTCATCCAGGGAGGTTTGGATGCCTTACATTTCACCTTTGTGGGGATGCTTTTGACCTGTGCCTGAACTATCTCCTCTTTGAACGCTGCCCACTGCTCGTTAGTTGTCTTACCTGCCAATTTTTCTTTCCAATCCACCTTGGCTAGGTCCCACCTCAACTCATTGAAATTAGCCCTTTTCCAGTTGAGTGTCCTCACCTGTGATCGTTCCTTATCCCTTTCCATAATTATTCTGAATCTAACGATATTGTGGTCACTATTCCCTAGATGCTCACCTACAGAAACCTGTTGAACTTGCCCTTGTTCTGGTGGGCATATCAGTGACTTGTGGTCACAGATTTAAAATAGTTTCAAAAAGAAGCAAAGGGGAGGTGAGGAGAAATATTTTCACTCAGCGAGTTGTTCAAATCTGGAATGCATTGCTTGAAAAGGTGGTGGAGACCGATTCGATAACAACAACAATTTACATTTATAGAGCGCCTTTCACGTCGGGAGGACATCCCAAACTTTTAAAAGAGAGGTAGGCATTTATTTGAGGATTAGATTCATAGATTCATAGATTCATAGAATTTTATGGCACAAAAGGAGGCCATTTGGCCCATCTAGTCTGTGCCGGCTCTTTGAAAAGAGCGATTCAATCCCACTGCCCTGCCCGCTGCCCATAGCCTAATAGACCTGTTCTCCCTAAATAAAGATCTAATTCCCTTTTAAAAGTTGTTATCGAATCAGCCTCCATCACCTTTTCAGGCAATGCATTCCAGATTCGAACAACTCGCTGAGTGAAAACATTTCTCCTCAGCTCCCCTCTACTTCGCCTTGAAACTATTTTAAATCTGTGACCACGAGTCACAGATTCGCCCACGAGTGGAAATAGTTTTTCTCTATTTGCCCTGTCGAAACCCCTCATGATCTTATAAACCTCCATTAGGTCTCCCATCAATCTTCTCTGCTCCAGAGAGAATAACCCTAGCTTATCTAGCCTCTCCTCATAGCTGAAGTCCCTCAATCCTGGCACCATCCTAGTAAATCTTCTTTGTACCCTTTCCAATGTCTTCACATCCTTTCTGTAGTGTGGTGACCAGAATTGTACACAGTACTCCAGCTGAGGCCTCACCAAAGTTTTATAGAGGTTAGTCAGCACTTCCTGACTTTTGTACTCTATACCCCTATTTATAAAGCCTAGTATCTCATATGCCTTCTTAACAGCCTTGTCTACCTGTCCTGCCACCTTCAACGAGTCACTAACACAAATTCCCAGGTCTCTCTGTTCCTTCACACCATTTAAAATTGTACTATCTAGCCTATATTGCCTACCTTCATTTCTTCTCCCAAAATGCATCACCTCACACTTCTCTGCATTAAACTTCATCTGCCATGTGTCTGCCCACTTTACCAATTTGTCTATATCCTCTTGCAGATGGCTACTATCCTCCTCACTATTTACTATTCTCCCTAACTTAGTGTCATCTGCAAACTTGGAAACTGTACTCCCTACATCCAAGTCCAGATCATTGATGTAGATTACAAACAGCAATGGTCCCAAAACCGATCCCTGTGGCACACCACTGCTCACTTCCCTCCAGTCTGAAAAACAGCCGCTCACTACAACTCTCTGCTTTCTGTCTCGCAGCCAGTTGTGGATCCACTCTGCCACTGTCCCTTTTACGCCATGGGCCTTTAATTTCATAATAAGTCTCTCATGTGGCACTTTGTCAAATGCCTTTTGAAAGTCCATGTAAACTACATCAACTGCGCTACCATTATCCACCCATTCCGTTACCTCATCAAAAAATTCTATCAGATTTGTAAGGCAAGATTTGCCTTTAACAAATCCATGTTGACTGTCCTTTATTAGCCTATATCTTTCTAATATAGGACAAGTTTGCATGGTTATGGGGAGAGAGCTGGGCAGGGGGATTGAATTGCTCTTTTCAAAGAGCCGGCACAGACTCGATGGGCCGAATGGCCTCCTTTTATGCCGTAAGAATCTATGATTCTTTGAGCAACTGACTTACAGTGTAAGAACCTCAGAGAGAGAGAGAGAGAGAGAGAGAGAGAGAGGTTACCGGGCTGTGCGTTCCCGCTGCTTCTCCAGCCCGGCAGCCTGGAGGTGCTGGCTTTGCTCCAGGCCCAGCTCCATTTTCTTTCTCTGAAACGAGCTGACAGTCTCCACTGTGAAAAGCTCCGGATGATCCTCAACGTATTTATATACAAACTGGTCAGCGTCAGTGATCACGAACCGGCGGCCCAACACTAAGACACAGACAGTCAGTGTAAATGTGTGTGTGACTGAGTCAGTGTGCGAGTCAGTGTTGTGACTGAGTCAGTGTGTGACTGAGTGTGAGTGTGTGACAGTGTGTGACTGAGTGTGAGTATGTGAGTGTGTGACTGAGTGTGAGTGTGTGACTGTGTGAGTATGTGACAGTGTGTGACTGAGTGTGAGTGTGTGACTGAGTGTGAGTCAGTGTGTGACTGAGTCAGTGTGTGAGTCAGTGTGTGAGTCAGTGTGTGACTGAGTATGTGACAGTGTGTGACTGAGTGTGAGTGTGTGACAGTGTCACTCACCCTCCACTGTGGCACAGATAGCCAGATCTTTGGCAGTGTAATACTCTGGGTCACTGTCTGAACTTCCTGGTTTCCTGACTCGGGATTTCTGCAGGAATTTTCCTCCGGATGTTCCCGAGTTTTTCACATGTGGCTCGAAGATGCTGATAGTGTCGGTGTCCAGGTGATAACGCAGCACAAAGCGACGGAGTGAATCCTCGGGATTCCTGGTCTCCTACAGCAACAACAACAAGCTCTGCTCAGTCTCTCACTCTCAAGAGTTCAGCCTATGCCAGTCGTGTCCTAACTCTGCAAAGTTTTCATTGCGCACCACCCCCCGTCCCCTCCCTCCTTCACATTGAATAATTTTCGCAAATGATAACAGCAAGTTCAATATTTCCTTTACCTGTTTTTAATCCTTTTAAGTATTAACAAAAAACATGAAATTGTTAAAAAAATTTATTAAATGAAAAAAATTATTTAAATTGTGAAACCAATCACTCTACTTACATTTATGATGGGTACAGGTATTTCCTATTGTTTTTTTTTTTACATGTCATTTCTCTACTTAAGCTGGCCTCACTATCTTTACTGGAACTTGCTTCACTATCCCTATCTTTGCTCTTGAAACCGGTTAAGAACTTCTCCAACTCTTCAAGGGTTCTCAGTACAGACAAACCCTACTTAACATCGCAGTTTGGTTCTTTAAAGTGCGACTTTAAGTGAAATGACGTTAAGCAAATACATTTTTCCCATAAGAATGAATGTAAAAACTGGAGTCAGGTTCTTTTGGACATTTTTCATCAACATTTTCTTCAAAAAAAACATTATCCTGCTCCCTGACTGCCTGCCATCGCTCCTTCACTGTTGCGCCCTCTGACCTTCTCGCCCTCTGACCCGTGCGCCCTCTGAACTACGCGCCCTCTGACCCACGCGCCCTTTGACCTTCACGCCCTCTGACCCGCGCGCCCTCTGACCCTCACGCCCTCTGACCTTCATGCCCTCTGACCCGCGCGCCCTCTGACCCGCGTGCCCTCTGACCTGCGCACCCTCTGACCCTCGCGCCCTCTGAGCCTCTCACCAGTCGAGCCTCATAACGAAGCTCCTTGTTAATGTTCTCCAGCATTTTGATGACATCTTTCCTGGGCGGGTGAGGAATCAGGGAATAGTAATTCTGCAGCGAGTCCTCGGGAGATCCAAACCCATTATAGGGGGGCACGTACTGGGGGGCAACAGCTCAGGCGTCAGAGATACACAAACCCCCCACTGTCACATACACACACTGATCCTTTTAATCCACAGACAGCTGGGTGTCTGAGTCATGTTAAAAACCCATCACCGTAACTTAACAATCTCGAAACCAAACATCCCTTATGCAGTAAAGTCCCGTTTATCCGGCACCTCGGGCCTGGCCAATGCGGGTTAAGGCGCCTGCCAGATGTTCGGCATTTCAAAGTATTTTTCTGGATGAATGGAACGCGGACCTGTGTTTGCGATGCCGGTTATACAGAAGTTACGGTTGATTGGTTGCCGGATAAATGGGCTTTTACTGTACATGGAAACCCCAGAGACACATTGTTGAATGGATCGATTGTTGTAACTCTCCCTCTGGAGGGACACGGCCTGTTTACCCAGTTCCAGAGACGCTGAGGTGCAAGTTAGTGAGCCAAGGCTGCAGGGGAGGAGGGGAGCGCAGAGTGTGTGTTGGGGGGGGA